>JAHZNE010006897.1:0-11870 GCA_027744055.1 Callyntrura sp. NNG-2020
GGCGACAACGGCACAACAATAAACCGGTTAATCCGGTATGTAGAAAGGGGTCAGACTGTAATAATTCTTTTCTGGATTCCACAGCAGAGTTGTTGTAACAACTCTACCCCAAAATACAAAATACATACATTATTAATGAGAAAATTCACATACGATTTTAGAAATTGTCGCGATTTAAATCAATAATTGTAATTAATTTTAATCATTTCCGCAAAAAATATGAAGCAAATTAATATTAGTTACTATCAGTTATTTTTTGTTATTCTGGCGTTTTAAATTTTCGAAGGAAAACAAAAATGCAAAAGTTAAAAACGGCTAGTGTTACAATGCAAACCTCTTCAAAACAAAACAAAACGAAATCGTACTAGGTTGTTACATTAATCAGCTAAAAAAAGAAAATCAAACGCTAACATATCAGTTAACTATGACCGGCAAGAATTCAAGATAGTTTAAATAGAATGATGCTTTGTCTAAACGTATGTATGTACTCATAAGTTTCTAAGAAGTTGGATATTATTTGAAATATATTGAAATATATAGATATATTGAAATATAAAGTTTATTATTAACCAAATCTCAAGGAAGGGCCCCATTTGAGGGGACGGCCTAGTTACCAGTATCCATATTTATCTATCGTCGCTACGGCCCTGATTACATGTATTGATTATATATTTCACAAACAACTCACTTATTGTTTATAGCCGGAACACAGGTTTTTAGAACGTGGATTTGGAGAGCCATGACGAAAATGTTTCAAATATCCAGTAAATGTATAATTAAGCAGGTAAACAAAGTAGTTAAAATATCGGACAACTATAATTGCTGGAGACAATTGATTACATATTACAAACATAACCCTGATATTGATAAGTCTTATATGTACACATACTTTGCATACTTTAATTTTATTTAAGTAAAAATCATTGTTTTCTAAATGTAATTTAACTGAACGGTTCTTGCTAATATGCTCCATTGCTGTATAAGTACAATACATGGTTTCAAATGCTTTAGGTTAATTACTTTTTTGGGGAGTCATTTTGGACTGATTAATGTTATATCATGTGTGTCTAATAAATAATGAAGCAAGCACAAATTATGTTCAAATGCTTCTGAAATCTTTTCAATGATCTATGTCTTATTTCCAGACATTGAATATGTCATCAGTATAAATGCGATCTTTCGTTTCTAATGCATCATGGATAGTTTCTTAAATGAGCGATAACTTGAATATAACTATATTTATTATTATTAAACAAGTATTTTAATATTAAGTGTTCCTGTTTATTCACTACACATTTTGATAATGAGAGGAATAAATAGGTGATAGGTTGGATGGAACAACGGAAATCTCCGACAATATCAGAGATAATTTGATAAACATGCTTCATAAATGTAATTCTAAAAGCGATTATTTCTTTTATGTAAATCAGCTATTTTCACTGCCAAAATGTTATGCTTTTCACATCCCTTATTGTTTTGTGATGCCTGTTCCAGTAGTACCAGGCATCATATTAATAAGTATATACTAGTTAAATATTATATTGTCAACTAAGTCAACAGAAATTAAAATTTAATTTTGTTTACTCTCATATTGAGTAGCTCTTGTTTTGTTTTATTACGTCTACCGCTTATTTTAATTAATGTATGGTGCTTATTAGAAACAATTAAATTTGATGTCCCATCACTCTTTATATGTTTTACTACAGAAAGTAAACAAGATATAGTTAACTGTTTACTTGATATAAACTGGAGCGGATGATTTAGTAATGGATAGTTCGGTTTGTTATGAGACGAAGATGAAATATTGATTTTACGTTGTTTGTCCGTTTGTCCGTCTGTCTGTCCGTCCGAGGGATATCTCGAGAACGGATAGAAATTTTGAAATTCTATTTGCTGGAGGTTATAGGGAATCATCGTCACATGTGAAACTTTCCTTTTGGAAACTTATGTCTAACCGGTAGTGGGTCAGAAGGTCAAAGGTCAATCTAAAAAAAATAAGACCCGGAGCTCAAATTTGCAACATCCAATTCAAGAACACCAGGAGAGATCAATTCAATAGAAAGCGAGAACATAATCTAGTGAAACCAAATACTAGATATTAGTCATTTCATGAAATGGCATACTCCATTTTTGCATTTATAAATATATTGTGTGGGCTTGTTTTTTGTATCCAATGATGCGACTTCATGATCAAGTATCTTTTTTAAGAAAATAAAATTGTTTTTCTATTAAGCGTCCAACGGCGCCATAAATGGGTGAAAAAACTTGTTTTATAAACATTTTAAATATCCATTATATGTGTTGGTAAGTAGTTCAAAGTAATTAAAATCAAAGACGTTTAGTGACCGCTGTATCAAAGCTGATTACATATTCCAAACATTATATAACAATAACATGTCACCGTGTGCCCCGCTGTAATTATAAATACATCAGATGTGTTTAAATTTAAAATCTGTTTTCTTCCCAAATTGATTTAACAATGCTAACTAATATTCTATCGCACTATATCTGGTTGCAAATGTTTTTTCTCTCCAATCCATGATTTATGGAGTCAATTAGAACTAGAATAACAATAATTATTATTATAAAAAATTGAGGTAAAACCAAGTTAAGACTATAAAATTGGTTGTTGTTGTTGTTGTTGAAACGGCTTTACAATTCTTGCCGTCTTAAACAACATCATAATATGTTTATAGCGTAGCGTAATGCAAGATTTACATCATTCCACACAGTAACTATGTAGTATACAGTTTAACAGTTATTGTTGCAATCACCCGAAGTATATAATGCTACCACGTAGTAACTACCAGAGCTATATTTCGTTTAATAATATCCATTGATTTAGTATCTACTCATATTAACAATAACATTGACAATATAAATACTGGACAAATTGTTTCAAAATGAAATTTTGTGTTTTGTGCAAAACAACCATACAACACAATAATTACAACTTGATATACAATTACTTGATCGAGTTTAGTTAGGTAGGTTAATAGAATTGGAAATAAAAGAATCCAGTTTTCACTGTAGGTGGTTAAGTTTATGTCCGCTCGGTTATTTTTTAAAAACAATGTATACCATTCTTATAGTAAAAGTTTGGTCTTAAATATTCTTATTATTGTTATTATTTCTATATACTTCTAATATATTTTAAAACGCGTGAAATTAAAATTTTCTTAAAAAATTGTTATTTATTCGTTTCTACGTATTTGTAAATATAAGCATTATGCTGACCCATATATTTATAAGTGCCGTTTATACGATCAGCATATTTATCGATATGTCCGAATTTTTTCCCTTCTACTTTAAGAGAACAACTTCATACGGGACTTTATACATGTTGCATCTAGATAACACATCAGTTAGAACATACTTAAAGTAAATATAACCAATTCAGCCGTCCTCAAATACTTACAGTGAATATTTGTACAGTACAACTTTTAAAAAATGGCGGAAGTGCAATTAAATTTAAATTTGCAGCTAAATACATGTGTGTATTACTATTCCTTCTAGCGAACAATACATATTGGTTTTTCTTTTTTTTGGTTATACCAAAAGCAATATCTGTATGGACAAGTTGATGGCAACATCTAAACACCGAAACGGTGTGAAGTGATCCACGTAGTTGTCGCTCCCAAATTTAATTTTTACGCTGGCACAAGAATCCCAAAACTTTTTCCGGCATTTTCTCTCCAAAGCTGAAGTTGTTCGCTGGCTCAGGTATTCCGTTTGAGCGTATTTAATGGACTTTTGCACGTTGTCGTAAACAGCGACAATTCCACTCAGTATTACAAACGCACCAATCGTCGTATCCACCGTGCACATGCCGAGAGTTATTAGTACTGCGACGTTACTATTACCAACATTTTTTATCAGGAGGGGCATTGTAACAGCAACCGTGAGAATTGCACCAGTCATCACTACCAGGAGAATCTGACTTTGCCCCAGGTTACACATGGTGCTCTGAATACGTATTGCATTGTACGATTTCGCATTCACCATTCCATCAGCTTCTGTCTTGTTTTCTTTTAGTTGGTTCCAAAACCTACAAAAATTGAAAACTTATTAGCAACGGAAAGTTTGATGTGGTTTGGGAATTCTTGAAATGTGGATTCTTGCCTCAAAACTCCATCATTCAACATCATCATCGCCAATAGGAGCAGCGCGGTCGCTGCAAAAACCCCGCCATTCACAGTGAACAACCACATCCAGATGTTTAGCGTCCACAGCATTAGTTCAACGATCGTTCCAATTAGAGTTTTACCAAACCCAGGCAATAAACCTATATATTTTTCATAGGCAGACCACGATTGACATTTTGGGAGCAAGAAATACCCAACCAAAGAGCACTTGCAAGGGTCAAGCCAATGAAAGCCGAGAACATATCCGAGGGGAACCAAAATACCAGTGAGAAGTAGACAAGGAACCAGTGCCATACATACTTTTTGCATCACAGTATTTCCCGTTTGCAGAGAGATCTTTAGTGGGCTATTGGTTTCCAATTGAAGTAGTTCATTCAGATAATCAAGTATTTCCTGCTGTTTTTCGACAAGTAAATGTTGAACAAGTGTACAAGCCGTAAGAATAGACATTCCCATGCATCCAAGGATCTCTTCCATTCCTATTGCCGCCTGCTGAGTTGATTTTTGAGATTTCTCTTTCACCTTCCAATAAACCTGTAGAAACAGCATCGCTAGCAATATTTTTTGGATGTGATGCTTTTTAGTGAAGTTTCTCTGTTTTTGAACGTTTGTATGAAGAAATAGAGGGGGATTCCTGGCAGAACCTTTGTTTTCCCCGTCTGAGTGGAATTCTTGTAAGGTGTAGGGTAACGCATGAAAAAAATCCATTTGTTTCATGGTGTATGCCAATAATACAGATTTTGAAAATTTCTTCAGATTCATCTTGTCAAATATTTGAGTCGTTTTTCCTTTACGTTGACAAACTGAAGAAAATGGTCTGATGCTCTAAGTGACTAAGACGAAAGTGACCGAGTTGACTAACTACGTAACCAACTGTTATGATTTATCCATATTATCTATTTTACAAAAACAATATTTCTGGGACACAATGAATAATACGGCAGGAAAACAAAGTATTTATTCTAATAAATGGTCCAAGAAATATGCTATGGAGATGTTTCAAAAACCGCTACATGTATAATTATGCTAGTGAAAATAATGTTTAATGTTAGACAAGTGAGTTTGCTAAAAACAAAATATTATACCTTTCAAAAATAACAATTCTAACAACAGACCTCATTAAATATTGAGGTCCACTAAGCATAATTATGTCCCGGGATTTCTTCATCCTTTTCCGTGTTATATTTGTATTCGTACTAAGCAACAGTATAATGGGATATCACAATATGAAATTTCCTATTCGTTCATTGTATGGGTTTTAAGCTTTCATGTCTGTTGTGGAAATGTTTATATAACCACTTCCTGCTACACTAGCTGTTTACAATGTTCATAGGAACCTGGTTTTAATTGTATTTTATAATGTTTTCGAAGACTTGGTATTATTTAAATAACCAACTTATATATAAATAATTACATAATTATACACTTAAGTGATTACCATTCTTTATCGTGGTTTTATAATAATGATATTTTATTGACGATGGACTAAAAACGAGAAAAACAAACGTAAAGGAAATGTTATTAATTAAATAACCATTGGATCTACATTGTTTTCTTTTCGCCTGGCCTGACCTGCAGGCCAAAGTTAACTTGAATTTGTTCAAACTCTGTATTTCTGGCT
The DNA here is from genome assembly GCA_027744055.1 of Callyntrura sp. NNG-2020. Taxonomy (NCBI): domain Eukaryota; kingdom Metazoa; phylum Arthropoda; class Collembola; order Entomobryomorpha; family Paronellidae; genus Callyntrura; species Callyntrura sp. NNG-2020. The sequence continues at coordinate 5,767 of JAHZNE010006897.1, forward strand.
ATATTCTTTTGAAAAGAAAGTGTGTAAATACTAAAACATAATATAATACACATATCGCCAATAGCATATAGATGAAATATTTCCTAAATGTTTTTATGGTTGATTTTTTTCTAATAATCGTTTAAATTGAATTTTATCTGTAAAATTTATAATATATGCTGAGTTGGTCTGCAGGCTATCGTTGAAGGCCAGGCCAGAACAACCTGAAAAATGGGAAGCCGGGTCAGGTCAAACCCCCTGCAGGCCAGACCGGGCCGGATGTTTAGGTCTTTAAATTTTAAAGTAGACGAAATAACAAAAATCGGTATCTTACAAAAGGCTTCAACATTTTACGAAACACCATCACAACAAAGATTAACTCCGTAGAATTGACGAAAAATGGGTGACTAACAAGGAACAGTACCTGAGTGTCAGACTGAAAAAGCGATGAATTTGGTATTTATTTATAGTTTACGACCTGCTGAATTCAGTGACATAAAAATTGGCTCTGAGTGGGGCCTTATGTGACCCCCACGGGGTCATGCTTGGCACGCACCCATGATATACAGGCAATATTCCTTTTCAAGTAAATGGAGTTTTGAAATTTGTAAATTCCGCATCATTCAATCCATCATGCATGCCTCATACATTTGTATTGCATAGTTTAAACCATGTGACGCCATCAGAAATGCTTCAGGCTGAAGGTCGCTTTTCCTTAATTGTATGGACCACTCCTCAAAATTAGTATACAGGTACACCTATACGAGATACTTCATTATACCAAGTTTGGGATTACTAGAGAGACCCCAAGTGGTTCCAGCGGTACCATTTCCTTCTTACATGGCAAGCATAATATTGGTTGAACACAAATAATTCTCTGAACATTGTTTTTTGGGGTTATCCGTTGATGTTATCCGCTGGAACCACTTACGGATAATGTATGTAATTACAAGTGTATGAGCCATTCATGATGGATTGGATGAAGCGGAATTTACAAATTTCAAAACGCCATTTATTGAAAAGGAATGTTGCCTGTATATCATGAATGCGTGCCAAGCATGACCCCGTGGGGGTCACATATGGCCCCACTCAGAGCCAATTTTTATGTCACTGAATTCAGCAGGTCGTAAACTATAAGTATATACCAAATTCATCAATTTTCCGGTCTGACACCCAGGTACTGTTCCTTGTAAGTATTACTTTACTAAAATTTATAGGATGATTCCTACCAACTATTACATGTCTAAATCCAAAGCCCTATAGAAACTGGCGGGATAAATTAATATATGGTAGCCACAATACGACCACTTGTATTAGCAATTTATGAAGTAATGAAAATAATAAGAATATTTTTATAAGTCAACTAATTTTTAATTTTGTTATTCGATATGATTTTAGGACTATATGGAAAATGTATATACCTACAGGTAAGTAACAATTAAAAATTAACTTTTCTAGCCCTCTAATTTTCACCATTCCTATCAGTTATATCAACTGATCCCTGACATAACTTCCAAAAAGTGTTGCGTCAGAAAGTTTTGAATGATAATCAGTAAACAAGGATGAACAACGCTCGCTTTTATGGTCTTAACAGTACCGTTGATTCCGCAAATTGTATTTCATCGTCAAGTTGTGGTTGGGTTTTGTGTAATTGTACGGACCAACATTAATTCGTAATATTACCCATTGGTAATTCGACTCATTAACTACTGACAATATTGTTATGTTACGCTTTATAGGATTTTGGCTGTATAGTGTTGAAAATAGTAAAAATATTCCTCTTTCCTACAATTCGTTTTTCAACTTAGTGTTCATACATAGTTGTTGAAGACAAATTTGTAAACTGATAATAAAGTTAGGCATATATTTGTTATTGCGAAGCTTTTCATTGCTTTATCATTTTCCCACTTTTTGGTCAAATTTTCTAGTGGCAACAGAAAACCATCTCATATCTCCTTCATATAACATTTTCATATCTCGTACCGGTTGACCCCTGTGTCCCACACGGCGTCTTAGTTCAGGTGTTTCCCCTATTATAGTCCGAACAATTTATATCCAATTGAGATGGGGTTATTTGTTTTCGACTTGTTTCTCAAGGATTGTTCACTTGTAAACATGTTTGGTCGTAGTGATCGTTTGACGCAAAAACATGAACGGGGGTTTATACTTACATAATTAATGGAATGTAGTTAGATAAAAACTGGGCTCTTATGTAGTTTCGTAGATATGCCAAGTTTGACTTTAGTAGCTAACTAAAGGTCATCACGTGTATGTATCAACTTGTGCGCTAACTAACCTTCTAGTTCGGTATTGAGATATGGTTACCACCAAATTTTGTCAAAGGAATGTAGTTATATGATAACCTTACGTAACTGTTTGTATGCTTTGGTAATCTAACATTACCCGCGATAAAAACAAATACTCGTTTAATTTCTACTAAAATAAAATGCCACGTCTACTACTATAGTATTTTGTATCTCGTAATCATTTTCATAATACATCTTGCCTGTAATTTATATCAACGGCGGTGCGTCGTTCTATTCTGGTAAACCTCCAGACAGCAAACACAACGTCTTTAAAAACATGTCACGCTTATACATTTGTAAGTAGCTACATTACGAAAGTAAGTAAAGCCCGACATATACTAATGCAATGGCCAACGGTTCCCAAAACTTGTTTTTGTGAAGATTTTTATCGTAGTTTCGAATTAATTCTTTTCTAAAAATGCAGTGTATTTTATGTGTTCCCAAAGTTAGGAACGCTGTTACCTTACGGTTTTACGAGTTTAATGGTGAAATGTGTAAGTTCAAAAATACAAAATTTCGTCTCCTTTCCCCATTAACCATTTGGAAAACCCGGAAAAAATTGTAAGACATAAAACAGATACCACAGTAAAACAAGTAGTGACAGCAAATATACATATTGAAACAGCTGATGTAGTAGAGGTAGTTTTCAAAATGTTTTAGAAAATTTTAAGATTCTCCTGCAACAGGTACAACAGAATAATTAAGAAGACAAGATTAAGCTAGACGCAAAAAAACTGGGGAAAGACGGATTGGAAGCTACAGAGAGGATTTTATTTTTCCAAAAGATCTGACAACAAAATATTTGATGTTATATCCGGTAACGTTAGTTATCATTGGTTTGGGCGTTTTCTCCTTACGCGTTGCAGTACTTCGACATATTATCCGAACACGCTACATTATAATAAAAACGAAACAAAAGAAAGTTTTTCTCCCGATTATGTTATATCGTCGTTCCATTTTGGTAAACATCCCGACTGCTAACACAACGTCGTTAAAAACATGTCACACCTATAAATTTGTAAGTAGCTACATTACAAAAGTAAGTAAAGCCCAACATTTCCCCAAAACGGTGTTTTGAAAGGCTTGGAATGTTGTTTGTCTGTGAAGCATTATAATTTTACACATTCTTCCAAATCCAGGCTATCACAGCTTTCACAAGCCTTTGAAATATTAAAGACTACAAAGTGGTCTTTATTGCAAACTATGTTATTGCTTCGTGCCTGCAAAAAACCCTCCATTCTTTATATTTAAGCCACCCCCAAATATTCTGGCTTAGTGCTTTCGTCGAGCTCCGTCCAAAATTGTCACCATTGCATAAAGATAAAACATATTAATCCAGTCACACTTATCTTTTAAACCCCATTATTTGCCGTTGTATCTACACAATTAGTGGGAAATCAGCAGAAAGCATGATTTTACTAGGGCGTCACGGTCTGCTAAAAGTTCTTGTCAAAAACATGCCATACTCCGACTGGTGTGGCGGCCTTATCTACTCCTGGGATAAATCTACGAACAGCCTTGTCTCAAAGAGTGCACGAGCCCTGCGTATTTACAAAGTGCGTCCGCTGCTCTCCACACTATATTGGTTTGCCTGCCTATTGCAAACTGTTGGATACTGGAAGCATTTTTCTTTGATGGTTACCACTCACAGCGTCATGTTTCTCGTTGACGGGGTTTTCAACATGTCTACCCATTTTGTCAACTTGGGATTCATGCCGCGCGTTATGGCCTTGTTTAAGAGCTTCATTGACTACGAACAACGGCTGGAAAAAGAAAGGCCAGCAATGGGAGAAGCATCTGGCCAAGATAAGGACAAACCACCGAAAAGAAATATGCAAGACATCCTTGTTAGAATGCACATTCCCTTTTTTACGGCCACAGGAATGTTTCTGCCCATTCTTTATCATTTGGAATTTTTTAGAAATCCCTGTATGCCCATGTACGTCGGATATTGGCTGACTGGACAGTGCTCCTCGGAGAAACTGGGAGTGGCTATGAGAACAACTTGGAGTGCACAAGAAGTTGGAGCTAAGGTGGGAATAGTTTTGTTGTCTTACTTTGTCTGGAGTTACCTCCTGGTCGGATTCTGTTTTCATGCCAGTATCCAGTGGATCCTTCATAGTCACTGCTTTCGGAGCTACATTGCGGACTACGGGCAAAATATGCTGGCAGTCAAAACGGCAAATCAAGTGAGCGACCGTTTAAGAGCACGAAGTCGGCAGTTGCAGATAATGTGTATGGAATATCGTTACATTTTTGCAGAGCGAATGTTAGGAGTGAACACGCCCTGTGTTCTGGTAATTGGGATAATTTCTCTGTACAACACCTTACAAATGGCGGCAGGGAAAGATACAACAGGAGGCTCCCTGGGATATAACTTGTTGTACATGTGGGGTGCCGTCGTCTGCTTATTTACCATTATTGTGGTGAATGGGACATTTGCTGATGTGTACAAGGTGTCTAAATCTGTTCAAGAGCGGCTACAGAAGAACAGGGAACTGGCTGGAAACAAATTGCTGAGCAGATGGCTTAAATCTTGTCCCGTTCTTCGAATTTACTTTGGTGGCAGCAACTACTTTGACGAGCTAACGCCTCTTAATCTGCTGGATTTTGTGATTGACCAAACTGTTACTTTATTACTGCTACAATAAATTTATAATTTATTTATTTACTGAAAATTTTATTTAATATATTAACTACGTTATTTGAAATATGGTGGTGTGTTTTATGATGTTGATTTCCTGTTTCGTGTATGTGTGTACTTTGATGCCATTTATAATTATTTAATATTACTCAACTTAACACAATTTGAACATTTATAACGTTTCAAAGTTTCTAATATAACAATAACGTTTAAAATGTACCAGGATTAAAAGCATCTGTAGAATATCCACATATTCTTAATTCTGTAATTATACTAATATTTACATTGCTGTAAAATGATAATGAACAAACCTTGAACTTGTATGTGCCGCCGGTCAGTCTAAGTATGAACACTGCCTATTCTGTATAATGAACCTTACTTGATATGTACTACTATGAACATTCAATGCAGCATATAAATTCTGCAAAAATAACAAAATTAATCATATTTAGGTATTCCGGCTCAGGTATTCCGTTTGAGCGTATTTGATGGACTTTTGTACGTTGTCGTAAACAGCGACGATACCACTCAGTATCACAAACACCCCAACCGTCGTATCCACCGTGCACAAGCCGAGAGTAATAATTACTGCTGCGTTCCTACTACTAACATTTTTTATCAGGAGAGGCATTGTAACAGCAACCGTGAGAATGACACCAGCCATCAGCACCAGGAGAATCTGACTTTGCCCCAAGTTACACATGATGCTCCGAATAAGTATTGCATTGTACGATTTCGCATTCACCATTCCATCAGCTTCTGTCTTGTTTTCTTTTAGTTGGTTCCGGAACCTACAAAAATTGAAAACTCATTAGCAACAGAAAGTTTTAGGTAGTTTGGGAATTCTTGAAATGTCGATTCTTGCCTCAAAACTTCATCATTTAACATCATCATCGCCAATAGGAGCAGCGCGGTAACTGCAAAAACCGCGCCATTCACAGCAGACATCCACATCCACATGTTTAGCGTCCACATCATTAGTTCAACGATCGTTCCCACTAAAGTTTTACAAAACCAGGGCAATATACCTACAAATTTTTCATAGGCAGACCATGATTGACATTTTGGGATCAAGAAATACCCAACCAAAGAGCACTTGCAAGGGTCAAGCCAATGAAACCCGAAAACGTATCCGAGGGGAATCAAAATACCAGTAATTAGGACACATGGAACCA
>JAHZNE010006898.1:0-16835 GCA_027744055.1 Callyntrura sp. NNG-2020
TTAATTTTTGCCCTGATGAAGATTAGAGATTCTATTCGAAAGCTTGACAATAAAAAATTTCCATTCAATTTTTTCCACCAAACAATCCCGTGTTATCTTTCATTTTTTTGTTATTATATTGTACATATTTTTGAAACTGTGATTTTAAAAAAAATATATTGGTCCTATGGGTTCCATATTCCACCCGCGTTTGAATTCAACATTGCCAATTGAAATGAGAAGTGACCTTCAAATTTATCATTGAATATGCTTTAGTTTGCTTTTACTTTTATCAGAATTATATTAAAGTGAAATTACAACCGTATAAATTCACATTTTGGAGAGCCTACTGAAAGCAAACTAAGTGCTTAATAAATTTTTTTCCATAAATGTGCTACAGTTAAAATCACGGGGACACCATATGTAACCTCGAAAAGTTCCCACCAAAACCCGATCATTTGGATTGAGTTTTAAAAGGGAATTTTTACTTGTATTAACATTCTCACAAATCAAGTTATAACGAAATCTATCATCTTCTTCCAGTGTTATTGTGATTGCAGCCAAACAAACATATTATTCACAGACTATTCTCAGCATTAAAATATTTCCGTAAAAATTAAAGCAGCGATAATAATCAATAATCATGTTGCAAAACCTCACTGAACCTGGTAGGGACATCTCTTTTAGAATTATAGTGCTAACAATCATGACCTGGATACATGACATTTACTGCATTGGAATTATGAATTGTGTTTTGTCTTTTACTCCGTAAACATAGAAGTATCAGTTTCAGAATATGCAGAACGAAACGAATTAATATCTTACTGCACGACTCTGCTGTACAACTTTTGTGCTGTAGATATATATAAAAACAACTTTTACGTTTCGTTACGATAAGTAGAAGGATGTATAATTTTAAAAAGATACTGATTGTGTTAATTACTTATATTGCATTAATGGTGTTCCGGAGTTCGGTAGTTAGTATACCTAACAATGAAGACTTGATCATGGGAATTGAACGCCTATCGCTTGGTGCACTGAGGCCGGATGAAATATGGATTGTGATGGGAATTAACATTTCCACCGGATTGGGTATAACAAAAACCTGAAAATGTATCCTGCAAGTTCTATTTTTGAACTTGGGTGTCTGATTCTTTTTCAGAAATAAGAGTGCCTGCTACCGTCCCTGGTGGCATCTACACCGACCTGGAACAAAATGGTGTGTTAACCTCAAAGGTCTATCGAGAATATAATGATTTGGAAAGTAAATGGGTTGGACGAACGAATTGGACTTATATAAGAAATTTCACAGGTACTACAACAAAATAATCCACAGCCATACAGTTTGCAGGTTACGGGTAACATCAATTAATTTCGATGTTTTCAGTGATACCTTCTTTGCTTAAGAAAACTGCAGTAGTACTGGTTTGCGAAGGTCTAGACACTGTCAGTGAAATCTTTATTAATGGATTACCTGTGGGGCGAAGTGAGAACATGTTTGTCCGCTACGTGTTCAACATCAAGTCTGTGCTCAAGGTCGTTGAAGTATTAAAAGCAGTGACTAAGACATGAAGACAGAGGACATGATTTATATGAATTTAAAAAATCAGGTGGGGCAAAATGAGATCAAAATAGCGTTTCAGTCTCCCGTGGAATACGCCCAAACCCAATATGCGAATCATGAAATGCTATACGGTTATGCGGTTAAACCCGAGCGGTTGGTACGAGAATTCAGAGGGGAAGATAAAGCCCATTTTATACGAAAAATGCAATCGTCTTTTAGCTGGGACTGGGGTATACTTTTTTCTTAAGTGTTTCATCAGTTAACCATGCTCACTTATTCCATTTTTGCCGATACATTGCCTAACAAAACAGCATTTATTTTTAATTTTCAGGTCCATCATATCCCAGTTCTGGAATATGGTATTTTGAACACAACGATAAATGAAGACAAGGGATTATCGTAGATGATTGTTTGAAACTGTCTCTCATAATTAATTGCAGGAAAGATATTTACATCGAGGGTTACACAGGGGCTGTAATTAGAGACGTTCTTGTTTTTTCCACACCTTCAAAATCTATACCTGACGACACGTCGGCTACACAATGGAATGTAACCGCGCGGGTTTATTACGATTGTGCTATGGAACAACCAGCTATTCTCACGTGGGAACGAGAAGATTTTGCAGGAGTTTCTCGAAAAATTTTACTGGAGAAAGGGGAAGGAGTGGCAGTAGACATCCAGTTATCCGAATCCGTAAAAATATATAATATTCAAATAATTTCCCGACAAAAAATAACAGCAATTAATTGCTAAATGTTTTGCGGTGTGGAAAGGGAAACGACGTCAAACTTTGGTGGCCGAATGGATACGGAGAGCAAAATTTGTATGCTTACCGAGTAATGTTAGAGGTGGAAGGGACCGGAGAAAGCAGCGGGCGGAAACTTAATCTCGGTTTTCGTACCGTGGAACTAGTAGAAGATTTTGTGGATTCTACGGATTTACACAAAGGTTACGTGTGGCTTCAGATTGAATACGCTCAACAGACAATTAATTAACTTTTCTATTGTGGTGGAGAGCTACATGTACAAAGAGCATTCATTATAGAATACATGCAATGTTTTCGTTTCGGTGCTATGCAAAATTGAACTAGGTCGGGAATTTTATTTTGCCGTTAACGGAGTGAAGATGTACTCTAAGGGTTCTAATTCGATACCTCTTCACGTTCTACCTGAACGGATTACTGAAAGTCAAACCGAATGGCTTCTTCGTGCTGCCAAATTGTCACATCAAAACATGATTCGTGTGTGGGGCGGGGGAATGTATGAAAGTGACACATTTTACGATGTACATAAAAAAATAAATTCAATTACAAGTAGCTTGAGTTGAAAACAACGTAATATATTTGTGAAAGAATTTAAAAAAATAAAATAAATATTGGTCTGATATATATTCTTTTCATTAGTGGGCTGACAAATATGGTATCTTAATCTGGGAAGGTAAAATTTATTTTATTATTAATAAAAATATACATTTTCTAATTTTAAAAGGATTTTTTAAAAATGTAAGCTATTAAAATTTTACTTAAACAGACTTTATGTTTGCTTGTGCATTATACCCTGCAACTCCTGAGTTTCTGGGGAATGTTCGATTAGAAGTGGAAACGCAAGTAAAACGACTTCAACATAGAGCAAGCTTGGCGTTATGGGCAGGCAACAACGAAAATGAGGGTGGACTACGCGGGGGGTGGTTTGGCTTTGAAGTAAACTACTGGTCTGACTATGTAAAGCTGTACATCGATACAATTAAAAATATAACTGAAACTTTGGATCCGTCTCGGCGCTATATTTCTTCCAGCCCCACCAACGGCAAAAAAACCGAGGAGGAAGGTTGGATAGCTTCAAATCCCAGTGACCTTAGATATGGCGACAGTATACAAAACCATTATAAAAACTTGCACGCAATTATGATTTGATTGAAAATGATTATGTAAACACCGACCTTTTATCGTGCTAGTACATGCATACAACTACTATGAAGACAACTGGGACTGGAATATTTATCGTCCGGGGCGGTATTCATCTGAATACGGCTACCAATCATTTCCACATTATGAGACTTTGGCAGAAATCGCCGACAATATCTCCACGTGGTCATGGAACTCCCCCATGTTGGAACACCGTCAGCGTCATCCTGGAGGTCAAATAGAACTAGAGCGCATGATCCAAACCCATTTTCCACTTTCAGAAAATTACAACTCCCCTGAGGCTTTACCATACATGCTGTACTTGGTACAGTTAACTCAAGTGATGGGTCAGAAAATCCAGACGGAATTTTATCGGCGGTTACAAGACAAGTTAAATGAAAATGGAATAGGACATAATATGGGAGCTTTGTATTGGCAGTTAAATGATATTTGGGAGGGTTGCTCGTGGTCTTCCGTGGGTGAGACTGAAATACGTTATTTAGTCTTTTCATTTTCCAGGAAAATATGCACTATTCGTGTAAATGAAACTGTAAACTTCTTCCTTCAGAGGTAAATGGCCGCTGGAAGCTACAAATGTATTATGCCCAAAAGTTTTTTGCTCCAGTCCTAGTTTCTCCCTTTACATTACGAAATGGCGATGTGTCTCTGGAACTGATTTCAGATTCTCAAACGGATTTCAATGGAAATTTAAACGTGTACATTTTTAAACTCGGCAATAACAACACTAATGCTGTTTACGAACAGCAAATTGGTGTGCATGCGGTACGTACTATGCAAATTACAATTTTACAAAATCAAAAGTCCCGAAATCGTGATTAGTATGATTGACCTATGTATTATGCTAAAATTAATTATAATTGCATAGAATTTGTTTATCGTATAGAGTTTCTTAACGTCAACCGCAGTTTATCGTATTTCACAATCCACTATAAAGTCTCTAGGCTGTGAGAAGCCTGCCAACTCTAATAGCATAAATCCATGTATCGTATACACTACGCTAGCCGGGACACCCGACAATTTTCTGTTTCTCCAGTATCCCACAAACAAGTTATCTCTACAAGACCCAAGACTTAGGATAACTTCAGTTTTTTCATCTGGAGATGATGGGCGGACACTAACGTTTTCCTTAACTGCAGAAGCCGTCGCGGCATTCGTTTTTCTTACGGTAAAAGGAGATCAGCGCGGCTATTTCAGTGACAACGGCTTTTTATTAGTGTCTTCCAAGAAGGACTTAACCTACTATTCTGAAAACGGTATAACAACTTACCAGTTTTTGAAAGACGTTGAGGTGATGTCGCTGTACGATGTTGTGGCAGGTATGGATAATATTCCTACACCGGAGGTAAAAACTCGCACAATGGGGAGTCATATGTACACACACACCGAAATCTTATGAGGAGGTTGTTAATTATATGAGTAATATTCAAAAAAAATTATGGCCAAGGCCTACTATGAATAATAAATTTTTATGCAAAACTAGATTATCTGCTGCAAGCATTTCAATGCTGAAAGTAGTTTATGCGGTCAGTATGTTTTTCTGTGTGATTTAAATCACGATGACTCTAGAAAGAGTTGACATTTCTTGCTCAAGTGACCTACAGTCAAGGAAATGTACCCTATTTAAATTCTGACCGAATAGACAAGTTTAGAATAGAGAATAGAATGATGTGAGTATTGGATGGTGTAATACTTGTCCACATACTTGTATTGTAAATGCACAAATAAACTTTCTACAAGATTATCAGAGAAATATGTTATGTATTTGTTTTTTTATCGTTTCTCCAAAAGGTGGATTTCACCATTTTATTTTTTAGTACTTTAACCAAATGCTTCGGACAGTTTTTCTTTATATTCTTTATACAATCTCTTTAGTTCATCAATATTATGAAATGGGGTTCGTTTGGGTCTCACTCCATCATTTTCTATTAGCACCTCGGTCTCTGATATTAACTGAAATATAAAAAATTAGATATTTATTCGGCAATGTGTTTTTTTTCTTGTTGGTTTTCTGCCGTAATTTACTTACGTGGTTAGGATTTTTTAGGAAAATGCTTTCCGTATCACGAAACGATCTTTGAAGCATAACAGATAAGCTATAAAGTATGAATGCAATTGCCAATGGTGTGATAGGAAGATCTGCAAAAATTGCTTCTAATGTGTCAGTTTCTCTAATTGAAAATAATATTGCTAGTCCTAAAGGAATATCGTCAGGTAAGATTTCTAACACCAATTGCTTCACAACTGTAAATGAAAAACACGCGTATAAAAAATTACTATATCATTAAATTGTCAAATGTACGTATAAGATTGTTAACAAATTACCGGCAGCATTCCTTTCACCGCTATCCTCCCAACCCAGCACTGTTCTTTCCAAATGCCACATTTTATCCAAAATCATACATAACTCCAAAGACGGATTTGACTGAATGTGCAAAGTTACGGACGAATCGGAGAAAGAGTCGTACTTAAAAAAGAAGCTGCTCACGTCATAAAACGGTGACCCAAATTCCTTTTCATTTAGGTAAATCATTGGGTACGACTCTTTTGAGAGGGTAATATTTCTTGAAATGTCAGCATCGGAATCATCTGGAGTAATAAATTCGTCAAAATCTATATCTTCATCGTCCCATCCAGACTCGGATTCTTCTGGTCTCGGACGATTGTGTGTAGGTTTTAAAAGAGTCCTCGCACCTTGAAACAGAACGTCGCCTCCCGTCTTTACCACATTGGCGACAACTCCTGTCACTGGATTCAAATTGATTAACCTAAAAAGTAGTGTAACATTCTTGAATTGTGATAGGACTAGATTGTACGAACAAGTGTTATAAGTAGAGGTTAATAATACATACTTTGTTGTAGCAGTGACAAACTGATGTAGCTTCATGGGATTCAAAGATATTAAAGTGCTAGCCATCTCCACACTCACAGTACCTGCACTTTCGCGCTCGTCTACGGCTTCCTAAAATAGTTTTCAATTTACAAACTCGATTGTACAATATTTTTATATTATCGATATTTACAATAAGTATACTCAAACAGGATCAAAACACAATTAAGAAAATTTGGTAATCCCGTTTTACCTCAATAAAATTTTCTCCAGCTATTATCGCGGTATTTTCATTTGGGGAAAGTTCAGTCACTCTACTTTGTAAACTCCTCATTTCAATCAAGCACCTGAATAAATAACGTATGTAAATGTTTATACTCTGCAATCTACAGCGATGGCATTATTGTATTTCAACTTACTTGGTATTGAGGACATTAAAAATTTCATCATTCGGGCACATATTTAGTGCATAACTGATGGACTGCAACTTGGCATCATGATCCAACACCGGTGGCTCACTCTGATCTTTGGCAAGTTGCACAAACATTTTCCACCCAGTTTGATACCCTTTCGCGACAATAGTTGTACATATTTGGGAACAAAATTTTAAATCCATATTGATTAAAGCTGCGGATCCAGCCATGTCCAAAATTAAATTTTCTGCTTCTTCAAATGTCATTTTTTGTGGATGCAGGAACAACACTAGCTTGAGCAACTGCTGAATTTTCTTGTAACCTCCACTTACGTTGTCCATGGCTGTCTTAACTAGAGCCACTTTGTCACTGGAAAGTCGAACTGAAAATTTTGTATAGAATATCTATTTTTATTGCACATCTCCCTTCACTCTCGGCGTTCATTTTAACGTATCATCATTATACCATACCTGTGAGGGGCAAAATTTCTAATCTGAAATCTTTATTGAGTATCTTCACGGCATCAATCAAATCGAACATTTCGGCAACTCGGGGTTCCTTCAGGTCTTGCATCAAATTGAGACACACCTTGGCTAACTCAATATCTGAGTCGGAATAACTTGACGCAGAATCATAGTAGCTTTGAGCTGCTTCAAGTGTCATCTGCAAACTCTTGGCGTAGGGAATTTGGTACAGATAAAGAGCAAACGAAGTAGAATATGCAGAGCTAACCCTGCGCATCAACTTACTAAAACTATTTTCATCTGAAGTATTTGGCGGGTCAGTGACCGATTTGTCAAAGAAATCGCGTGCCAAATTTATCACATCTGTTAGACCACTCTTCAGAAGATCGACAACGTAAATCTATCAAAAAACATACAAAAAGACAGCGGTTAGAAATAAAAAATGCACTTTCAGTGCATGTGATGTGAAAGATACAAAACAACGTTGTTTTCTTATCGATTCTTTAATTTTTCGTCACTTTGTCACTACCATTACCTTCAACGAAAGAAATGGAGCAATGGATAATCAATAAACATAAACAAATACACGTATGACTGCCAACTGCAGAGTGTACTACGACTCCCCAACATTTCAGTGAGATTTATGATTTTGATGACCACGCGATTTGCTCTCCGAGTCATTCAGGTCACTAGTGTCTGCCTCTTCACTATCTTCAGAAATTGGAAATATTCCGCTATTCGCATCAATAGTTTGCTTGTTTCTGTCATCCAAAACTGTATCAGAGGTACGCTTATTAATAGGATTCTTCTTCTTACTGGCCGTTTCTGAAAATTGTTTTAAAATGCTTTCTCCGCTAAGTCTGGGCTGTCTGGAGCTCGCCTCGCTTTCCTCATTGTATTGACTTTGAATTGTAAAACTTTTTGTGGAGTTTAGAACACTGCTGTCGTCTACAATTTCTCTCTTTTCGTCGTTAGAGTTTATCCTGGTACTAGTTCCATCAGTTTTAATATTTTTTCGAAATTTTGACAAATCGACGTCACTGTCAGAGATTTTACGAGAATTTATATTTGGATTAATCACAACAGCTTCCTCATCATCAGAATTGCGATAACTGACAAAAGATGACGCAATTGAATCATCGTTTCCGTCCATGGTTAAATGAGAAGCGTGATTTGCGTGGTGTTTGTGCCCCTCGGCGCCTGATGAAGCTGTAGGGCCGCCATTTCTTTCTGTCCTGGAATGTGATGCGTTATATTTGTGTGTCTCTGCACCACTTGAATTATCATATCCGGGTCCTTTCGAATACGAATTGTTGGTTCCCAGGCCAGACGGGGTTGTTTTTGAAAAGGTGTTTTTTGAAGTGGCTTCAGATGTTCGTTTTTTATCAAATGTCAAGCCACCTGAATTAGAATTTTTATTATTTTTGTCCTTCAATTCAGACCGGTTTTGATGGACCGTTGTACTTGTAGCAGGGGAGAATGACATTTGTTTGCTTTCTTCATCTTTATCACTGTCTTCTGAGTTAGTATATGAGACACAACCATCAGAGTCTGAATGATAACTTCGACGACCTCCATCCACAGAATCATGTTTTTTTGTTCTGTTTTCATGGCCCATCGTATTATCAAATGTTGAGTTTTTATGTCTATCCCGTCTATCCTCCGAACCTCTATTACTACTTCCACCGCCACACGAAGAAAGGTAACTTAATCTATTAGAACAGTAAAATTACATTTTACAAACTGACAAGGTTTACTTACTAGCTACTAATGACGCCTACCGTTAAGGTACTTTTAACAATAAAAACGCATTTAATATATTACGAGGAAAGCGAGCCTGTCTCCTCAGAGTTACAGACGGAAGCTGCTAGTTGTTTGTCATTCTCGTATGAACCACTGCCGCAAGTGCAAAGGCCATTCATGTAATTTCCAAAAGTGCTGACAATCGTTTCCACCGTCTCCAAATCTTGACATCTGATTTTCTGTGTCTTCTACCAAGGCTGGTAATTTCAGCAGCGTCGAAAAACTTTTCCGATTTTTCTGTTGGAATAACCGCGATTTCTTGTACAGTTGGGATTGAATAAAACATATTAATCAAATCCGGTAGCTTTATAGTGGCAACACTTGCTGTTACACCAATAAGGATTCTAAGATTTTTCTTCGTTCTTTTAGGACTACAGCAGCAGGCACCACCATATGGGGCCATACAATAAGACGACATCATATTATATATAATTTTCTTTTCTTAGTTTAAGCTACAAATTGTTAATTCAACTGCCAGTTGACTGTAACGCCAAACATAACTAGAGGTCTTTCTTCATATTTCATCCCTTATTATCGCTAAGTTTGTAACACAAAATACGACGTGGTACGGTCACTTGATATATACAACGATTGAAATAAGGCAACTTGTTAAATAAGAGTTTCTATAATAACTATCAAGTGTTTTCAACTGTCAATAACCTGTAATGTTGTAAATTCACCCACTGCACCACTATTGCACCCATTGCCTTGCACCACTACTACTGGAAACAGTGGTCAAATCGGATACACTATCTACAAAATATCTAACAATGATTTGTTGTTGACTCACTGCAGGCATATTGTTGTGACATATTTAATATTTTTATAGGTTTGTTTTCTCCAAATTTCCATACTTCGTTATCTCCGCCTCGGTATATCCTAATTTGTCAAACTCCTGTTTCTCCATCAAATCGTTGTCCATTCGGCATTTAAAATACCGAAGAGCTTCCATACGACACTGTTCATTGACGTGCTTGTTGTCTTTCAAACATATCATGTATGAAACCATGAATTTCTTACAAACATTTTCCCGATCCAATGGAAAACTACCTCTTTCAGGAGGCGACGGAGTAAAGGTTTTCTGACCAAATGTCATAGCACTCATTTTGCTACAGTATAGAAATACTATGTCTTACAAAATGTCAACCAAAATTAATAAAGAACAGGGATAACGAAGGGATCAAAGACCACAGTCCTTGTATTCTGTTTCTTTCGTTTTTGTCTATGCAGCGCAGCGCAAGAATTCCAGACACCGTTAACTTATTTTCATTAATTACAAGCTAATTTCCCCTCAATCAATTAACTCCGAAACGTATTCTTGCAATCAAGTCAATACTCTGGACTCGATTCACATTAGATAGATGGAACAGTTGTCTCAACAAATATATAGGTACACACTAATTAATTATTACAATTTCAAAGAAAATTCAAGAAGTTGCCAGTCCATCATATCATATCAGTCGTCCGTCGTCGCCGGTTGTTTAGTTGAGGGTAGAGAGAGAAGATTGAAATGAAAAGTAAACATATGATGAAGTTTGCCAGACTATCTCCCATCGCCCCAATATTTCCCATGCTTGAGATTTACTGCACTAATCTTTCCACTGTCCTTTGCATGTACTTCCACCATACTACCGTTTAAAAGTCTACTAAACGGGCACGTACTGTATATACTACACTACTTAGATCACTACGAATATGTAAAATTACTAGTAATATTTAAATATTTAACTATTTTGTCATGTCGTCTATATGTATTCTATTCTGTAATAAAAATATTAAATGATTGATGCATTAACTTAATAATTAGATAAAACTTACTTCAAAGCAATGTTCCAGCGGAAAGTCAGAAAAGACCTTTTTTTGCAGTTCCAGCATATCGTATAGCATGGTTTTCCATTCAGCCAGTTTCATCGGCGGTTTCCTACAGTATCGTACATAAAAGCATTAATTTAACAGTGTAGAAATCTTAGAGGAGAATATATTATTGTCCCAGTGAGGACAGCGTTCCATTCTTTATATACTGAACTAACCTTAGTCGGCCAGATAAGCTCAGCTTTTTAAATATTTCTAGGCATTTCTCTTCATAGTCATGATCGATAGTTACATTTTTCATTCTTTTTAAAGTCATCGGTACGTCATATTTTTTCAATATTTTAGCACCCTGATAGTGCAACTCTAGTTCATCTATAGCGTCATGCTGTTCCTTCAAGGTTTCATTTAAGGGGCCGTGGTGTCTTTCGGGAAGACAGTTTAAAATGGCCATAATGCTTTCTGATTCGTTCACACTTTTACACGCGTAAATACAGTCATATGCTAATTTCATCAGTTCGCCCAAATTTGGAATAATTGGGTCCGGAGTTCCTGGTTTTGAATTTTCTATTATCTACCAAACAAAACCACGAAGCTCGTTAATTAACTATTGCTCATTGGTCTCTTTTAATGAAGTTTGTACATACTCCATTTTTACTTCTTTTAGTTTAAATACGGTAATAACCTGCAACACTCTTTTCAAATCCTTCTTTCCTATAGCAGTGAGAAACTGGTCAAGTAAATAAAACCGGGCTCCTGGCTCCTTATCATCGCACTTTTGGAGAAATGGAACAATGTACTTTCTAAAATGAGGAATCAAGTCGTCTTCCGTAGCCTGCAAAGCACAGAAATGAAGCACGAATGTTTAAAACATTTCAAAAAGGTTCGAATTAATAAATCATAAATCGTATGATTTACCGAAGACATCAACATTTCCAGACGTTCACTATAACCTAGCTCCTCTAGTTTATCTAAGGTAATATCTATCCCGACATCATAAATAAGAGTTTCCACCGTCTCTAAGTCATCCTGCAGCATACCCAAGCCCTGAGTGAGAAAATGCAACATTATTATTTGAATTAGCCAAAAATTAACCTGGCTGTGTTAATACGCACCATCAACACTTCCGACATGCAAAGTTCACTTCATATACCTACCGTAATGTTTCTCTGAATTCCCAATCTCGTTAAATCTAATGCATGGCTAACGATACCACTAAGTCGTTCGATTTCACGGATGCGATCTTCATACCACGACACCACCTGCTCTGCAGATATGCAAGTGGAATA
Source organism: Callyntrura sp. NNG-2020 (assembly GCA_027744055.1). Lineage (NCBI taxonomy): Eukaryota > Metazoa > Arthropoda > Collembola > Entomobryomorpha > Paronellidae > Callyntrura > Callyntrura sp. NNG-2020. Next base: position 12,073 of record JAHZNE010006898.1, read on the forward strand.
TAACGATCCCAATGACGATTTTCTTGATTTTCCATCTGCTTGTAGAAACTCTTCACACCAGTCTTTATCTTTTGGAGAAATATTGTTCCACAAGAGTACACCCCCGTACCGATCAACCTCAGGCAAGAAGTCCCTTTACAAAAATAAAGTAATTCAACTTGTATTTAGTTTTAGTAATTATTTAGTAGTAATCATTTTGTTGTTTCATCTTTCTCCTATTACCTGTAATCATGAGGGCTGGTTGTTTCCGGAAAACTGGAAAGAACCTGCAGATAGTGCGCTTCTATATCGTCCCAGTGGTGAGTTAAGATAATTCGAAAACCGCTGATATCATTAGATCTGGCCATTTCAATGGCGGACTCCGCGGGACTTCTGCTTCTTAATTTGGCATACACAGCATCGTCAAAATTTTCTTCCGCCATTCTTGGTCCACCAAGCATTAACTAAAATACATTTTCAAACCAATAAAATTTAAAACTTTCTTGCAATACTATCCTGAAAAAAATATAATTTTATGTTTATACTTACTTCATACGTATCCAGTATGTCCAAAAAGTACAAAAATTGCTTTCTGTACTTCAGTACCAGTTTAACTTCTAGATTATTGGGATCCACTAATAGTAGAAATTCTTCTTGGGGAATATCCAAATCGTCCGGGGTCCAAGATATAAATTCACCTTTATCACGACCTATTGAAGACGAAAACGAGCAAATTTAGTCACAATAAAATTGCAATTTAGGTAATTTATCAAATGGATACAAAGGGTTTACCCTGACTAATCATAACAGTAGCACTTAAGTCTGTGCCTTTCAACCCAAACTGAAGAAGCTCTCGGGCAGCATCAATGTTATCAGGTACACGCTCAAGGCATTCTTGTAACACCCAATTCCTCTTTTTAATTTTTCGCTGTGTAGTAATTATTAGTACGAAATAAGTCAAAATTAGAACACAATAACAGTAGCATTACTATGATTAATTAAAATTTATTTACGTACAAGGTAATCATTAATACTGTGAATAGACACAGGATTTCTAGACCATTGTCTTTGGTAAACCAAGTCTGGATCTAAGTTGTAAACCTTTGCTAAGTCCAACGCTTCTCCATATTCCTCAGCGTCAATTTTTTGGTGAAAAAGTTCTAATGGGGTAATGCTACGCAGGGAAAACAGCCTATGACTTAATCTCCAAACAGGGGGTTTACGTTTTCTTCTCCGAGGTGGTCGAAATCTTTCGCTGTCTGTGAGCCAGAAGAGTACTTCTTGGGTTATATTTTTCATAAAATAGCCGTTATCATTGACACTTAACAACTCTAGAACATTCTTGGGAGCTGGAATTAGTTGCCCGTTGGCATCCCGTCGTTCCTCTATTTTTAATCGGATTTCGCATTCAATGCAGAAAAACCCTTTGCCGTGTCTGGGCGAAATCGTTACAGGACTTTCAAACATTTCTGGAGAGTCTCCTAATAAGTTTCTGGAAGGTACTTCTTCATCCAGCGAGAGAAGAGAAGTACACCCATTAACCCTTGAAACAACTAAGGCCTTTATAAAAACAAAAAATGTTATACGTAAACGTTAGTCACATTTATAGAGCGTAACGAGTACACATTGTATCAGCTTACACTGTCACTCCACCAATTTATGTCAAAGGGGAAAAATCTCCAATCATCCACAGGTTCACTTTTCCATCTGTTAAACACTAATCTCCATCTGTTATTAAATCTAGGATTTTCCGTGTGATATTGGAATTGTAATTTTAATGGCCAGTTGCGATACAACTTAAGAGATGGTAAGCACCAGCATGAAATCGCTCCGGACGCGTGTAAAGCTGCCAAGTATTTACTGTCTTGAGAAACTACCAGTTTAAATACTGTGTCCTGTGTGTAAAAGTAATTCAAAATATATTTAAACAATCTCAAAGATGCCAAAAATCAAACAATAACGATGCAATAATATTGATTTATTTTACATTAGTTGACTGTCTAAACATTAACGCTGATAAGGCTGTCGTCCACAAATTCATGGAGTCCATTCGAAAGTTATTACTATCTACCAGAAACGCAATGTTATAGTACGGGACATCGTTGATAAGACGCCACGCAGTGATACCAAACTCGATATTTGGCTCCTGTACATTATATACATAACAATGATATGATACGGGTGCCTGCTGACTAAATATTTAAACGTTGGTTAGTATTAATAGATATAAAGTAAATTACCTGCTTATTTACGGACGAATCAATTTCTAGAGAGCCAGAAACGACAATCAATCCGTGGGACTCAACTAATTCGGCAGCGTTTATTCCACGAGGGTAATTTCTTTTGAAGGTACCTTCGTGATGAACTACAAACTGATCTGCATTCGTCTGTCTATACCCCTTCACCATTCCATGGCCATCAACACTGATCAATTCTACTGGACTATAAAGTAACCTAGTATAATTTGTGACCCATTTTCAATTTATTCTTTCGTCAGCGTTTCTTTTACTTACTATGTATTTTTCTTAACACGAGTTGCTGAAAAGAAAAGCCCCACCAGGGAGTTTTCTTTCGCAAATAGATTGGGGGTATTATCTTCCTGACTGGGTAGCGTGTAGCGCCGAACAGAGCTTAACTGAGATGCCATGATGTCGTAAAATATTATACTACCGTTGGTAAAAGACACAGCTAACAACGTTGAGTCTCTGCTCCAAGCCATACACCTCAGACTGGGTAATGGGTCTTTCACAACTGAAAACAGTAATTACAGTCTGCAGTAGGTTACAATTATTATAGAAAATTGTCTGTGTCGACGAAATATCATACCTGGACATCTTCCTAGCACCGTGGCAAAATTGTCTTTGATTGACCGCGTCTCCAACAAAGCTCCTTGCAATACTGCGACTTGTCTGCCATCGAAAGATACAGCAAACTGCCAAGGAGGACCTGCATTCTTCAACCTACATTATAGACAAATTTAAGTCAAGTGTACTTGCCCAGAAATGGGAAAATTTTAAATGCTAAGTGAAACTTGCCAGTCAACAGCTTCAGAGCTGCTTAAAGGTTTCTTCCCCAGGAAGTTTTTGGGGTTGAGATAAGAAAAAATAGACGAAGTCGATGTAGCATTTGTAGCTTCCTAAAATTCAATATAAATATAACATTTACGTTACAGGAACTTTTGGAGGACAACACTTAAGTTACTTTCAATCTTACTGTTCAATTACTACATCGTAAGTAATCAAATGTCTGATATATCGGGAACCAACATCTTTTTTACCTCAATCTCTTCTTTCCATTCCGAACAGCAGACTAATTCATAAAGAATGTTATCTGTGAGCACAGGAAACCCGTCACTTTCTTCGCCAAAACTCGCCATCATCACATTGCCAAGTACGATTTTCTAAATGAAGGTAACATTAATGTTGATGCGTTCAAATTTCGGATCTCGTTTAACCTCGTTGAATGGTGTACATTTAAAATAATTTGACACTTTCACTGGCCGTTGAATCATGCGTTTTACGTTACAAAATTCGTTATGCTTGCTTTGACATTATGAGCCTAACGTGAAAAACATCTGTCAGATTGTATTTTGCGTTTAGTATATATATGGTGAGGGCTGGATGCTCTGCTACGTCGACTCCTTATATTTACATGCTACTTGCATTCAACAACAGAGAGAAACATATCAGAATACCGCTTTGTATGGCTGAGGAGACTAGCGTTATTTTGAGATTTGCAGGTGTGAAAATAAACATTTAATGCAGGTATATGAATACTTTGCCTAGTTTATCGTGTTTAACACTGGTAAACTTTGCCTGGCAAAGCTTGTTATATTCAAGGCAGGCAGGCCCTAGTAGGAGCAGAGCCGTGCAAAGGTTTTGCACTAGGGTCTTGATAACTGTCATAAAGGTTACGGCTGGGGTATGACAAGACGATGACAGCACATTAGTAACAAGTAAAGTAAGGTTGTCACGGTCACGTATCTCTACCTTTGCAAAGACGATAAGCAGGCGGATTTCCTCAAATTAAATTATCACTGCGTATTATATTACCATAGCCGTGGTTTGATATTTAATATCCTTTTCATATTTGATGCGTTCCATAGAAGAAGAAGAATGGTTTCGCCAGTGACGCCAGCTGGTACATACGTTTATATAAAACAAATACAGCGGGAGCGGGATGTGTAATTTGACATCTAACGTCGATTACAAATCCACATTATAGTTTTCATGGAATGTATCATTTTTAATTGCTAAAAATTTATTCTCGGATCCCGTGTTACTCTTGGGAGTAAACTCAATGCGAAAAAGCTTTTGTAACTAACTTAAAATTATATCTACTCTAACGCAATTTTCTAGCAATGGCGGGGCCAAAGCATAGGTCCTCACCCAGAAATCATCCAGAATAATTTTCCTTAGTATTACTTTTAATGGTTTAAGCCAGAATACTTTAATAAAATTGTTTTTAAGGTTCTACAGCATGACTCTTCATTTAATTAACACAGTAGTTGAAAGGTCCATGGTCCATTTAAAAACAATAGTAAAAACCAAGGGATTTTTTAATTCAAACAATTTTTAGCTACAAAAATATTTTATGTTATACATTTAAAATGCACTAATAATTTCGTTATTTTTAATATTTCGTTTAATGTTTTAATTTCTATGAAGATGTTTCAAGGTCCGTTAATCTATATTCCATCAGCCGTAGACTTTTGAAATGCCATCTGGCCTGCATGACATATGACATGACATGCATATCACCCCACTTCATAAAATTACAAGTCC
>JAHZNE010006899.1:0-15660 GCA_027744055.1 Callyntrura sp. NNG-2020
CTTACTGGGTACTGTTCAGTTGGAACTTTATCCATCTCATCCTCCATTTTCAAAAAATCGTCTTTATGATTGGCCACTCTGTCGCTAAAGACGGATACAACTCGTACAGGTTCCAAGGGTTTAGAACGCAGCATCATCTTAATCCGATCGTTTCCAAAACCCCATAACTTCAGTTTTGTAAACGACCGACCCCTGGAAGAGTACCTATACTCGCAAACGTATATGTCTTCATCGGCAAAACCCTCTGGCGCATAGTTAAAGTATTCCTTGCCTTTTACGGTCATCACATAACACTTTCCAACAATTTCACTGAGCATGGCCGTTGATCGAACTTCACTGCGGAATACTTCCTGTAATGTTACAAAGTTTCCAACAATTACCAGTGAAATCTTGTCCTAACAATTTGTTGCATATTTTGATAAAATGGACACGTACTTTTTGAAGAAATTTGCGCGTAGGTAAGTGGTATGTTTGATCCGGCCGGAAAAACCATATTCCATCAAACATTTTGGTTCCATCGGGTGCTGTCCACAACTTTTGAATATTTGCAATGTTTGGTTTAACAGCTCCTCCATTTGCACCACCAGCAGCTGACCCATCGGTAGAAGTTTCCGCATTATATGAAGGACTTACATAAACAAAGTCTCCAACGCAGTACACTTGATTATTGTAGCTTTCAGTCTGAAAAGCGAAACAAAATCAAATTATAGCTTGTTTATTTTCATAATCTCTCAATGTATTTTTGGTCCATGTTATTAAAATTTAGCAATTACCTGCGCAGCAAGATTACAGTTTGTTTCTTCCTTTTTCACATCAACAGCTCCCAGATCTTCTTCTTGTGGAATTTCCTTTGTTTTCTTCTCCGCTCGAACAACGGCAACCGACCTTTCTAAGTTCATTAGCCCATAGTCTAACGCAGGAGATTGTAGAACCTCACCTTTAGCACAGAGCTCGTCCCTTGTTCTGTGTTATTAATTGTTAATTCAAAAGCACGTACAACATAAACAGAATATGTTAGGAAATCCAATTTATCAACTTACCTGATAAAAAATGAATGAAGTTCGATAGAGTCTTCAAAAATCTGCGAGTCCGTTCGTGACATTCTTCTGGCTCGTTCAAAACATAAAAACATATCTTTCTGGAACACGTCGAGTCGTTTGTAAAAACCTCGATCTAATCTATTCTTAATGAGATCCAAAGAAATAGCGCGTTTCCTATAAAAGAAGTTATGCTTTTATGATTAATGGAACAATTATCATTCATTTATATTGCATACTGACAAACACTACATTCATTCCAACTTACTGCAAAAATGAAAATCATCTTGTCAACCATAATACCACAATATTTTACATGTTAAAGTGAACTGTAAAATTTGCTCATACAGCTTTTGTAGGGAGTTTTTGGAAAACAGTGGAGAGTTGCCGCTGGTTCTTGTCCCGATATTCTTTGATTGTTTCCAACAATCTTTTTTGTTTTTGCAGTAAAGCGGGATTTCGCTTCCTAAGAATAAGAGGATTACAATTTATAATAAAATTAAAAGTATAAACCAGTTGTGCCAGTGAAATAATTATTTAGTCTGTTTACTTTTTCTTTTTCGGTTTCAGAGATGGATCCGGACCGATAACTCGCAACTTGTCATTTAGTACTTGCTCAAGTTTATTAGCGTCTTCATATATTAGTGATCCTTCCTCATTGTACTGCCGGCAATTGTTAAACATTAACTACAAAACGAAACACATATAAACATTATTAACTGCCGATGTGCTAATTAAGTTACTTAAACTAAAACTAAACTACTTAGAAAATTTCCGTACTCTAAAATCTTTAATGAGTTCATCCGTTCCATTGTACTGTTCTGCATCAATACGAGCTTTAATGGTTAGCATATCAATAGGTTCTATTATAACTCGATAATAATCCGGATACTGCTTCTTTGACGGTTTTTCCATGAACAACGAGATAGGGCATCGTCCATCTGTTTCCTGGATTGGAAAAATGATAATTAGATACTGAAAACGTTGGCACTGCTATAGTTAAGAAATGGGAGGAAGAGATTTTCAAATCATGTATAAAACATTACTTGGTAGTCCACCAATGTACTGTAGAGAATCCGTAATCTTTTCTTGATTTCTTCTCTAACTACCATAGCTTTTGGATCTTCCCTTTCAGTTCCCTTGTGAGGGTTAGTTTTGGTAGATATTGTCAAGGAATGATTTCCTCCCATACCCGATCCTCCAGAGTCTCTATTCCCTTTCTTCGGATAAACTTTCTTTGGTGGTGTCTGTGGTTTAACCACTGGTAAGACCGGGGAACTGATTGGTATAACCGGTGCTGGAGGTGGAGCTGCAATCTCAAGGCCGGGTGGTTTATCTGGGACGATAGCTTGCGGCAAAATTTCTGCTACTCCTTCCATAACCAAAGTTGGTAGCGGAGTTGTGTTTATATTTCTTTTCACCGGCTCGGGTTCCCCTTCAGTTGAGGAGACTCCTTCCTCTTGATCCAACAAATCTTGCACTTTCAGTTGCATTGCCTTTTGGAGTTTACACGCTGTTTTGTACAGTGCAGAATCCGGTCTGTTGTACGTCTTTGCGTTTTCAAACATAATGTTCATGTCTGCCTGAACCTCAGTTAGATTGCCGTACTCTCCTCGCTGAATTTTAGACCTGATTTGAGACAATGCTATGGGATTTTTTATTTCTTTATAATAATCCGGATAGTATCTTCGGGAGGGTAGCCGCTTGAACGGATCACTCAAGATAGTACCGGCCGGGGTTGTAAAATTTGAGATGTGCTCTAACAGAAGCCACATGGGGTCTTCTCGGTCCCCATCAAAATCTTCATCGCCTTCTTCCTCTTCTTCATCTTCAACGTCTTCTTCGTCAACTTCCATTTCCTCTTCATCTCCTTCCGGAACATCGTCCTCTTCTGATTCATCCTCATACTGCAGTGCAGCAGTAATGGCTGAATGAGATAAGCCGCTCCGGAGTCGACGATTCCTAATTCTTTCACTAGTCTTCCCAGGGATAAACCCTTGCTGCTTTCGGTTTTCTATCTCTATACGTTTAGCAATTACTATTCTCTTGAGAGTTTTTGCATCCTTGTAAATTTGCGAGCCGGGTTCATTAAACGTACAAGCGTTTCGAAACATGGATGTCAAATCCCTCTCTAAGTCTGCCATAGAATTGTACTCTCCACTTTGAATTCTACCGGCAATCATTTTTAGGTCGATTGGACTTTCAATGATTTCATAATAGTTAGGATATTGTCGCCGGGATGGAAGTAACTGAAAAACTGTGTGCATGTGTCGGTCATCAATGTCCTTTGCAACCATAACCGCAGAAAAAAGTTCTTCCAAGTTATCCATGAGAATACTATCTCCTTTGTCTAAATCGTCATGCTTATCTGTAGTAGTCGAGGATGATTCTGACGTCTCTCCATCTTCACCGATAGTTGGTTTACGGGCCTCCACTGCAGCAGCACGTCGAGCCTGTAATAACAAATCAGTGATGCATTAAATTTTAAAAAACCGTTATATTCTTGTATTCAGAACAAAAGTGGCAGATCAGCCAACACATTGCTCATGCCTCACTCATGAATATGAAAATTTCACCCACCAATTTGCCCATTTTCAAAATGATTTTGCCCTTCCGATCATTGTCTTCTGCAGGGCTATCTTGATCAAATAAGCGGCATTTGCTCTCAATGAAGAGATCCCACAAATCCCCAGCATCCTTATATTCTTGTGAAGATCGTTTATAAAATGCTTTGGCATTAGCCACCATCAAGTCAACGTCAGCGGACATTTGCTCAATATCATCATACTCGTCCAATTTAATCTTTTGTTGAATTCGCAGCATATCCATAGGATTACTAACAACCTATAATAACAATGCAGAATATAAATTACTACATAGGTTCGTGGTGCTTGATTTTTTAGTAGCCATTAATAAAAAAAATAACCTCATAGTACGCAGGCTCCTGGCGCCGTTTGGGTACACGAATGAAGGCTTCACACAGTATAGCGCCATCTTCTTTTTTATGGTTACGAATAATATCATAAAGTTGCTGACATTGTTCACACTATAACCAGAACAAAAATTAGCATTCATCATTGCCATCCCTGCGTCATATTAGTTTCAGTTCTTGTCTCATTGTTGTAAAAATAAGAAATAATAGTAAATATTTACTAACAGGATCATCCACTGGGTCCATCCGCACGGTTCTTTTCCTCTTAGCCTCCGGTTGATAATCTAGATCCACGCTTCCAGCGTCATCCTCCCTACTAGCCACACTCGCTGAGGACGACATTGATGTCCGACGTCTCTTAGAGGTAGCCGAGGCAGACAACATAACCTAGGGACCTCCTCTTTTTTACACAATTCTCACACCGATTTCACTTTACACGTCAATTTTATGGATATATATCTTATCTTATCCGATTTTTTTAGAATTCAGTACTGAAGGGTTTCTCTTGACACGCACACAACAACACGTTGTGTTGCCGCTGTTTCAACCAATTATATATTAAATATACTTCGCCACTAAACTAAACTACGTACTCATCATAAAATTTTCACTATTTACTGATTACCTCGTTACCTCCACAATACACACAAATATTTTCATCTTTAAAACTGCCTAAAACTAAACTCATCAACGGCTACCTTATTGGGTGTAATCCTGGCGTTGCAATAACCACATTTTCTTAAAGGAACATCAAGTAGAAAAACGTATCCACTTTGAGTTTGAATTTCTTTTAAACTACTCTATAAATATAGATTACCAGTAATAAATAAAATAAAATATTTAAAAACTTTTCTTACATGTAAACTCAACTGCAAACTGCAAACTACACAAGTGTACTTGCATAACAGATATGCTGGTTTGTTTGTTTCTGGACTGTGTTTGTATATCTATCTCGCTGTATAAAGTAAGCTAAAAATATTTAGCGTTATAGCGTACTAAAAGTATACGCGTAAATACATGTCAATTTTACTATCATCTGCATCTCCAATTTTTTTCCTTGTTGTGCACTGCATTTATCTGCATGCATGTATACACTACCAATCTGGCGGTCGCCTTCTTTGCTACAAAATAAGCATAAAATATGAATCCAACTTTTCTCCATCACCCCCACATATGCGTGGGAAAATTGAGATATTATGCCGATATACAAAAGTTTAGACTTTTTGAGAATTACAAGCGAAGAAAAGCAAAAAGAATGCAAGTCATACCATTTATATGTACAACATGTCTACATGAGATGACAGAAATAGTCAGAGTCAGAGAGGCGAAAATAATACAATAACATTGTCATTCGTATTGTTGGGTTCACGGATAATTGAGAAATTTAATTTTGGTTGGGGACTGTTATCTATCTGTAGTGAAAGCTATTCGTCCCATTTGGAGAAAGATTGCTTCATTCGTGAACGTTGGATAGTGGGTAAGTGTTTTATGGACATGTAACAACTAATGTTTGAAAAAACAGCTCAAGTAATAGTAATTCCAATACCCTAACTGACAAACGCTCAGTTTTTCATTTGCCATTTTATAATTCTTGCTGATTGTTAGGATGAATTTGTAAAATAAGAAACTCGACTGTGTAGCATCTAGCCTCCAACGTAAGTCTATTGTTATCAGCTGCAATTAATTTTTTAGTTTGTTGGTTATTGTTTCAGGTTTTGAAGACTCAGCAGAAGGTGGTGTTTGTTGGAGTAGACAAACTTGTAATTGGTCCTAGTTAAAGACAAGTGGAGTTTTATTTTCTGGTTTGATTCTCAGACGTTGAACGTTGACGAACATTATTTGCAGACATGGTTAGTTTACCTACCTTCTATGACAAGCATTAACAACGCAATCAAACGTTTCAGTATTTGATTTATGGTATATATTTCTGTAAATTACGAATACAACTTAATAAAATGGTGTAATTTTTGTTTTAGGCTCGGAGATATGATACGCGTACTACAATTTTCTCTCCCGAAGGTAGGTGATTTAAATTAAAGAGATATTAGCGTAACGTGGCGAGAAAGTTTCAAGCGTAATTTATTTGCTTGAACAGTGCTTTGTCACGTGTATTTGACTTATCATAGCACAATATATATATTTTACTACTGGCTCTTAGTTTGGCACACATATGCCTGTTACATTGGTTGACTGATAACTGATAACAGTTTCCTCTTAGATCTTATTGTTGACGGTTATAGATATATCTGCATGGATGACGGGATTTAAAATCGTTTTATTTGCTGTTACTTTCATTTCCACTTACTTGCTTTTTTCCAGGTCGCTTGTACCAAGTCGAGTATGCCATGGAGGCTATCGGCCATGCAGGTACTTGTTTGGGAATTCTCGCAGCTGACGGAATAATTTTGGCTGCCGAAAAGAAAAACACCAATGTGCTTTTGGACGATGAAAACTCATTTTCCGATAAAATCTACAAATTGCATGAGTATGTGTAACTATTGAAATTTTTGAAGATTCATGTGGCGTTTGTACACGGTCAGGGTGTAAACTTGTTTTCAGAGCCCCTATATGTCCCCTATGTCACACTATATTTCATGAATGATATTCACGAGAATTTTAATTTCACTTCCTCTCCCGTATTTTCAGTGACATGGTCTGCAGCGTTGCCGGAATTACCTCAGATGCCAACGTACTGACTAATCATTTGCGTCTCATGGCTCAACGTTATTTATTGCGATACGGAGAACCAATGCCCTGTGAGCAGTTGGTTACTCTTCTTTGTGATGTAAAACAAGCTTACACACAATACGGAGGTGAGTTTGATTATTGTTGTTATACATGGTATAATCCGTATAAATAATTTCAATGTTCCATAAAATTATTTTGCGTTTAGGAAAGCGCCCATTCGGTGTATCTATTCTTTATATGGGATGGGATAAGCACTATGGATTCCAACTCTATCAGTCTGATCCCAGTGGCAATTATGGTGGATGGAAGGCCACGTGTATTGGCAACAACAGTAATGTGAGTCAATGATGGTTGATAACTTATATGCAATAGTAGCGTTGTATATGTAATATGTAGTATTTTTCTCTGATTATAATCCAATGTTCTGAGATTAAATCATTCAAGCTTCGTTTCCTTGAGTTGATGCAATTATAAATGCAATTTGTAGGCGGCAATTTCTATGCTGAAGCAGGACTACAAGGAAACTGTTACTTTGGAAGAAGCTAAGGCCCTGGTTATTAAAATTCTGAGCAAAACTTTGGATACAGCGAAATTGAGTCCTGAAAAACGTGAGAATGATTTATATTGCTGTAAATGGGAATTTTTTAAAAATCTGATTAAGTTGCAATAGCCATAATACGATTGATCTTTGATCGCAGTGGAAATAGCAACATTAACTAGACAAAATAGCAAGACCAAGATGACCACACTGAAGCATGCTGAAATTCAAAAACTGATTAATGAGCATGACAGGCTGGAAAAAGAGGAAGAAGCTCGCAAAAAGAAAGAAGCTGAAAGCAAAATGGGATCATCGTCTTAATTCCTTGATCTTTTATTTGTAAAATAATTGGTTAATAAACTTTTTACGGTTAAATAATCACTTATTTGTGTTAAAATATGTAAAATCGCTGAGTGGTATGATGCCTCTTATAGTGTTAAAAGTAATTCTAAAATTTAATGTTTTTTAAAGTAGAATTAAATTTTGAACGAGCTAATGCGTGAAGCTGTTCACTCAAATTATGGTTTTTCCCGTCTCACTTAACGCATTGTTTTCTTGCACAACTTATTCACACTTAGCATGATCATTATTGTGATGAAACAAGTAAAAGTATCCCATTACTATTGCGCTCCCTGACGCCGCCAAGGATTCAAATATCTGCTTGGACAGTAAAATATGGTTTTGAAACATTTCATTCAAGCTGTTTTTCGTTATTATGCATGAGATAACTCTGTGAACTTACCGTTGTGTAATATTTTTCAGTAGAGAATTCTTGATTCAAGGAGGCTTCACCCACCATAATCAAAACACTAAATCCGCTCAATAGCGCTGAGATTGTATACAAAAGTATGACCTAATATAAAGACAATATTTATTATTATTTATTATTTTCGTCAACATAATCGGTATTTTTTAAAGGAATATGTCCTATGTGCTACAATGAACGAAAGTTTAAGATTTTTGCCAGCAGTTTTTTATATTCATGCGGAAGACAATTTTCTTAAAAAATTACCGACATGGAGGTGAGGAATGTAATGTATGAACAAAAATGCATTTTACATACCTGGGTAGGTGGTCTTGAAAACTCAAAGCAGTTCAAGAAAAATATTATAATACTCATTAGAAAGAGAATGGCTTCAATGGAACCAATTGTAGCTACTTCAGAAAGGCAACTGATGGCCATAATTTCGCTACACTGAAAAAAGTGCAAATATCCAGTGGGTATGTTGTCAATAAGCAAATAAAAATTTGCTGTTCTATAAACATTAACTTACACGTATTAAAAAGGACACCATCTCTGGAAATATCCAGGAAGGGCCAACCAGGGTCGACATGATGCTCCCAAATTTCGAATTCGCTTTTAAACTTCGATGCACTTGTTACTCGCAAAGTCGCAATCGCCATAAACTTTTTCCGCATATTTTGTATATATAACTGCATTTGGATTTATCTACCTTTTAACTCAAAATAAAAATTAGTTTGCTTGTGCAAACTTGTATGGGATAAGGATATGAAGTACGATATGCAAAGGATTGTACACAGAATACACATTGCTCCATTGATTAGGATATGACATGATAATGATATTTAATGAACAAACTTCAATGTATAGCTAGATCGAGTTAAGCGCAGTTCATGCTTATCTAGGGCAAAGTGTTCAGAGCAGCAGGGTAACATCGAATCAGTGCAATGATGTTTAGCATAAACGAGCCTCTTATTGACTCCTAGACTAATGATAATCGTCTCATCATATTTTCATGCCAATAACTTCACAGTTGATATGATAGTGTCATGTGTAGCAGTTACACAGGAGCTGAGCACTGAGCATGTATTGCATTGTATTATTGTTCATGTATTTGTGTAGTTGATAGTGAATATAAATTATATGATATAATTTTACAAATGAAAACAACATTCAAGTTGCCGACTTATCTGAGGTAATTACAAACATGGACTAGTGTGAGGTGACAAAGTGAATCACTGTAAACCCTCATCCAAACTCAGCATTACGGAAACCAAACAGTCTTTCTTTATTTTCAACATTAGAATACAATGTACATATATCTATGTAAGATTAGAACAATTTCTCCATAAAAATCTAAATCTTCAGAAAAAATATAATTATCAAATTCCTCATTCTCTTCCTGATGTATCAGACTTGTCACTCACTGACTACTGGTTATAAAGAAGCGACCAATCCTTTCCTTCTGGTCCTCATTATTTCCCTCCCAAGAGAATGTTAAAACACAAACAAAAATCAAGAAAAATACGTACTGCTGAAATAAATTCATTTCACTATAAAAACTACAATTCGTCAACTGTTGAACGACGATGACGATACACATGATGACAAAGCATATTATTATAACTATAATTCAGCAATGACAGCTTTTAAGTTTATCATCTTGCTTTTGCTTTCATTAAAAATCGATTTTAATCAAATACTAATCTTGTTGAATGCCAAAAACTCTAGATGTCCTAAATAACATTTTTCTTAATTACAATTTTGTATTATGATATGAGGTATAAAGTAAATATGATAATTAAGATCCTCTCATGTTATCAATCTAGAAAGCACATTTACTAAATACTCTATCAAAGCATTTATTTGTTATGTGTGAATAACGTTTCATTAACCTTGTCAATTAAACACAACAAGCTTTTTCGACATTCATTCTCTTATTTACAGTGCTATTAATTTCATCTACTTTTTACGATGGATAACAAACATCAGATTAAAATCAAAGTAGTAAGGACAAGAATAATCAATTCGCAGGAACAGCTATAAAGTCTGAATGGGTAAATGAAAACAACAATGTGTCACAGTAAACAGCTCAAAAAGTGACAATATTAGCCATATAAAAATGTCAAAAACATAACAAACTTCATTCATCAGATTACAATAAAAGTACACTATTAATTGATTCTATAAGTAAAATTAATCTTAAATGTATCTCTTCAAATAGCATTTACAACAAGGTGAAAATAACTTCAGGAACGGCATACTCCAAAACTCCATTAATTTCCTTAACAGGGTGTACTTGAAACTGGAAATTAACATCAGCTTGACGATTTTTCACCGACACCCAGGTCTCCTTTTCTACTGGCGAGGCGCCCTGGCGTCCCTGAATTTCCAGCAAATTCATTAGAATTACAACTTTTCTTCAAATACTAAACGCTCAGATTCAAATATCCACTATATAAAAAAAGAACTTACAATGGTCATCTCGGAAGAAATGTACCATTCATTAGGACGAATGGTGATGGGCATTTTGAACTTAACAGAGAATCTGTCCTTTCCTTCATTCGTAATTGTAGTTTCAGTGTAAGACGTTGCGTAACTCATGCCCTTCTTGGAGTTATAAAGATAAAGGGAAGTTGGTGCATAACCAATTTTGTTACTATCCATGCCAGAAAAGGAAAATCCGTGGATCGAGATTGTTCGGTCAGACATGAGACTATACACAAACGTTCAATTAATTTTCTAGTTTCTTGAACACTCAATTCAAACATTAATCATGCTTCTAAATCATACCTCATGTTACAAAGAGAAATTCGTTCTTTCACCAGCAACGTCCTAACTTTACGCTCCTTACAATTAAATGCCAATTTGTAGGCATTGGCTCTGAAAATCAAATCCGTATGTGTTAAATACAAATGTGCACAATTACAATGTTAAATTAAACTGTGAAACCACGTCTTTTAATACCTTTCCGAAGGTGGCAAGCTGTAATATACCAATACTCCGACCATTTCTTTGTCCGAAAGCAATTCCGTTGGGGCAACATGAAGTGAAAAGTCCTTGACGGACATAAGTGGAAACCTTATTAGCGTAATGGCCTTTTTCAAAACCATTCGCAGATTTTCAGGTATCTTAGGGATTCCCTCTTTGTCACATTGCTGAGATGCCCATCTGGGAAAAATTATTAAAGGTTAAACTCAAGTATAATATACAATCATATGGAATATTGGATCAAGTTATTATACCGAAGTATGCTTTGGAAAAGTTCGGTCTCTCCAACATTAAGGTCATCCTGCTCCAAAAGGATGCATAAATTATCGTAACCGATGTTCAAGAAATCCAACTCCTTTACTACAGCAAAACCTCTCCTGTAAAATGAAAAACACAAAGATTTTAAAATACATTATTAAATACAGACAATTATTAAACTAGGACAATGATATACCTCAAGATATATGACCAAGCGATGTCAGCCAAGGAGTCATCGTTCAGGACCTTAGCAGCTTGATAAATACTCACTGCAGTGTTATCACCCACGCTGCTCTTCAAAAGAGCTACACATTTTTCTCCCAAAAATGCCACATCATATTCCTTTGCAATAAAGAAGACACTCATCACTTGCTCTACAGAGACGTCAAAATTTTCAGTGTACAACACCTGCATCACAATAAAACACACATTGCAATTATTATTAGTTGGTACTCAACTCCATATATGCAGTAGGAATAGTAGGATGCAACATATGTAACTGATAATACTTGTCATGTTAGACAAACCTTCAAGAATGAACGGAAACCAGATGAGTTTGTTGATGTTATTTCAACAGGTTCTTCGTCGTCCTTCTGTTGAAACATTTGCTCGAAAACCGATGACCATAATGCAAGTATAAACTTATGAGCGAAAACCTTTTCTTTGGCTTCACCGACCACGAACGTAATATCGCTGTTGTAATGATTTTCGAACATGCTCATTAAGTTAAACTTGAGACCTGCATGAGGGTTCCTCCAATCTTGAGGAGTTCCATTCATTGCTTCATCTTTGTTTTCTTCATCCAAGGTAATCAAAGGGGTTTTAGTATCCGGGAAAGAACTACGTGCCACAGTTTTGGCACGTTTCTTGGGTGGTTGGGCACTCTTCCGTTCCCGATCAACAAATCCATGAGCCAACAAAGGGAGATTAACACGGTCAGCTGCTGGAATACTAAACTGGATCAGAAGACTGATCATTTCTTTATCAGTAAGGATTTCTGTATGTGCCACGTGAACAGCAAAATCCTTCGAACTTATCAGAGGGAACCGAACCAACTTTACGGCATTCTTAAGTACAACCCGGTGATTCTCCGGAGTTTGTTCCAACTCTTGCTTTTCGCATTCCTTGGTGGCCCACCTATGAAGAAACGAGAGGAGCACGCTTATAATGTATATTACGTAACATATATAATCGAGGAGATGAGAAAAAAAAATAACGCACCGGCAAACTGCTTGGAACAGTTCGATTTCTTCAACTTCAAAATCATCTCTCTCCAACAAATAACACAAATTTTCATGGCTCAAAAGTAGGAAATCGTCTTCCTGAATAACTTGTCCACCGTTTCTAAAAAATGGGTTTAAATGAGCTCCATGTAATACAACATTCGGAAATAAGCATACACGCCAAGTAAGTGCAAGACAGTAAAGTAAGTATTGTTAATTAATACTTCAAAATGTAGTTCAAGGACTCTTCTGCCAAAGCTTCCTCGCATAATAGCTTCGCGGCTTGATACATAGATACAGCTGTACTCTCCTTGATTTCACTCTTCAAAACTGATACACATTTTGCTGCAAGGGCCGGAATTTCAAAACGCTTAGCAGCGCAAAGAACAGGCATAAGGTCTTCGGCAGATACATCAAAGTCTTCCGTGTACAAGTACTGTTAGTAAAACAAATTAAATATACAATAATCGATTTACAGTTACAACAACATACAATATAAATGCTATATTATCTTATTTTCTATAAATGCATGGCACTTGACTATTGACATTACCTTCAAAAAAGACCTAAGAGCAGCAACATTCATTTCCGGGATCTCCACATTATCGGGCATTTCTTCGAAGACTTTGGACCACAGAGTTAAAACAAAGCGATGAGCAGGAATGCTATCTTTGCCTTCTCCCACAAGGAACGTCATGTCACTCATAATTCCTTTGTCCAACATATGAAGAAGATGACCCTTCAAATCCATGCTGGGCTTCCTCCATGTGAGGGATGATGGGAATACTTTCTCTGTTTCGTCCATGTCGGTATCGTTCTGAGCGTTTGTTTCAATGGAATTTGGAGCCTGTATTGTGTCCATATCATCTGACATCGACCTATTAATTTATCAATTATTGACTATTAAATAGTAAACCTTCAACAGAACCATTTAGTAATTCATGCCCAGTATCAGTTATTGAAAACTTGCTTAGCGGAATATTATAGTTGTTTTAGTCATTAGTTGATAATGAGAATTTCAAGTATTTCGTCCATTAAACGTTGAACGTAAGTCGTTGCATGAATAATCTAATACAATATGGGAAATTCCACTCCTAAAACTGACTATACTTGTCAACAGTGGTGCTAATAGCGCAAAACGTAATCAAAACGTGAAAATGTAGCAAATTTAAATTATAAACTCTTTATGTTGGTTTAAAACACAGTAATACCAGTTGCACTTGAGTGACAGTCAGTGATCAGTGGAAATTGGAAAATTTTGTGTGAATACTATCCTCAAACTGACAGTCAACAGTGACAACTGAGAAATGTATTACTTACGCCGTCACTCATTCAACTTGATAGTTCCAGTATGTGAAATGGAATAAAAATATTAGACGGCTTCCCAATGTACCATTACTTTAATTTGATGACAATGTATTGAAAAATGCAATTTTACTTGTCATCAGGGTCAATCGTCATCAGTACCTGAGTAAACTGAAAAGTCATTCTCCAACTACAAACTACCGTTGCCTTTCAATAAATGACAATTTCCACCGCCAACGCCAACAACCACCCCCAACAGCTAATGATTTAAAAGTTCCATCGAGAAAGCAAGCTTTGACTGATGCGATCCTTCGACGCCTCCCAAAATAAATACCATTAATACTTACCTATTCTGAAATCGTCAAGTGCGCCACTGAACAAGTGTAACGGCTTCGCTTGATTTGAGTGTCAACTAAATTAAAATTAACTGAAAAACACTGCGGCAATCAATCACTTCAGCAGCAGCAAGTAAACTGCTCGCTTCGTTTTTTGTAGCTATGTTTAGTGTAATACAATGATACAACATAGGCTTATGGACAGGAAAGAAAGAGCTTGTGTTTATGATAATGGAGTTAGTGACGCCGTCTCTTCAAAATTCTACACTCTTCTTTATTCTCCGGCTTTCTTCTCCAAAAATGTGTACAAAATTTACAGAAGTACACCTCTCGTTCGGCACACAATATATACGAATACGAATGGAGACTGTGTATTGTGTCGTATAAAATGTATTTATCTTTTCAGTTTTCATTCAACGATATACTGCATTGCATATATATTGCATTGCAACGTGCAGTACTACGTTACGGATAGCATTTTTGTCGATATCCTTTCCTATGCATATTGGAATCATTCTCTTTTTCTTTTCCAACCAAACAAACTCCAGCATGTAGTATGTAGTAAGTATCATGAAGCATCTTGCACAATAGTCCTTTTCTTTCTTTCTTGGTTGTTCCTTTGCTACTCGTACTGGATTTGTGTGAAATACCGCCGGTACGTACAGAATGTAGGTTAGCTAGCGTTTTGTTGCGTTCCATCCTAGTAGTTTCGTTGATATTGTCATTAGGGCTGATTTCCACTTTTCTCGCGTTTCACGCGCCCTACAATGTCAGCCTGTCATAATACATGGAGAGGGATGTGCTAGCGAGATTTAGCCGAAATGCCGGCCGGGTCACTCTATTCCATTTCTACATAATATTTTGTAATGACAAAAAAACTTGTAGCGTGTAGCGTGCCATGCCATTTTCATTTCACCGCACCGTGTATAAGTTAGTTCGTTATTGTGTTAGTAGATTCGTGATTTTAGGGATTCACGTGAGAGCGCACAATGCACAACACAGTCAGAACCAGAAGAGTCAAGTGCAGCGTCAGTTGTAAGTTGTAAAGTTCGGTCTTTCAACGCAATGTGCTGGTAACGTAGTTTTATGATCAGTAAATTGGGTCATCATGTTTATGATCAAAGCAAGGTAGTCAGAGGGAGAAGAGATCTTTGACCTAGTCAAGGACGAAAAGCAAAGAGACTATATTACAAGGACGAAAAGTAGTAAACAATAAATTACTTCCACCTAACCTAACCAGAAATAGCCTACCTAACCTAAACAAAATGCCTAAATAAAACGATTGTTCATTGTTCCCTCATTTCTTCGTTCCTCATTAAAGTCCTATGTATTTTTCCGATTTCACTTAGAATAAACTTAGAATTCGTTTTACCAATGACGAAGTAAAGTAGGCGTCATAAAAAAAATTGAATAACTATTTTTTTCTTAATTTTTTGGATAAAATCGAAATATTTGCCCACTGAGTCCCGAGACTTATAGTGACATCTTATCATGAATATAAGGTCTGTCCGGAAAATAAATCACATTTCTTTAAATTGTGATATCTCGGAACTGGATTGTCGTATTGACTTGGTTTTCGCCGAATGTGTTTGCCTACATGTCTCCATCATG
>JAHZNE010006900.1:0-14845 GCA_027744055.1 Callyntrura sp. NNG-2020
GCCTTATCTTTTAAGCAGCCATATCTAATCAGCTTAAGAAGTTGTCGGTCAACTCCCCAACGGCCAGGGCTACATAGTCGTTCCAGTGACTCTAAGTCAAGTCAAGGTAGCGAAAGTACAAATTTTACAATAGCTCACCTATTATAATTTCGGAAAGCTAAATCCGACTGCAACTGCAGTTTCGACAATCGATTCGTGTTCATATACAAAACGCGATAATTAAATACTTGACAACCTACATATGGCCATACATAGTGACAAAGTCAATTTAAGGCAATTGTTCATAAATTTTGACAGAAGCAACGAATCAATGAATGATGAAGGAACAATTCATTCAACATGCGTCTCACATGCGTAATGCGTAACTGCATAGTTATATTTATGTTAATCTATGATTTGTAAAATAGAACTAATACTTGCTCCCATACGGGGTGCGATCGCAAAATTTAAAAAAAAACTAGAGTAAAAACGCTGATGCTTTACAAAAAAAGAAAAATAACAGCAACCCAAAAATAATTTTATGCCGCAAAAGCAGTGAAAGGGGAAGGGAGTGCTACAAATGAGCAAAATAAGACCACCTACAAATTGACTGATTTGATGGTTGGAGTAAATGAGAACGGAAAGAAAAGTACTGTGTTAGTTAACATCCGAGTACAAAAGCCAAGAGCGGACACAGGTGAAAAGAAATTAAGATTTTCAGGTTGTAGTCGGCAATACACCAAGCTAAAGTAACCACCGCCGTTGCCGGAAATAAAGGCGTGGTAATACCAATAATAGGGCGGTCATTGTACGCTTTTAGTAGAAAACCACACTCTATAACAGCAAGTGCGTCATCATCAATATGTACTTTCCTTCTAAATTTAAACATAGGCCAAAGTTCAGCATAGGCAAAGGCTGCCAGTTATCTTCACTGGAGTACATGCTGATTGAGAGCCCAAGTATTAAAGTCGACAAAAAAGTACGTTATAAACGCGTTACAAAAAAGAAATACACAGCCCGACAAACAAGTCAAGTGCCGATGATAAAGAGAGAGAGAGAGAGAGAGAGAGCGACGAACCTTCCCTAAACGCAAGTAACTTTTACGCTTGCACACACACAATGCGTGTGGAACCCTAATCACTTGAAGAGAACAAAAAGGATGAAGGGACGATGTTCAACCTCAATTTGCCGGAATTGAATGAACTTGTTACTATGTTACCTTGTAAAAAATCTAACAAAAACAAACAATCATATTGTGATTGTTGTTTTTTTGTAACCATGTTTACTTACGGCATTAACTGCTAACTTGTACGGTGTTCATTTTTTCTGAAAGAAAAAAGGAACAACTCTAAAGGACCCTCTCATATCCAAAATAAGTCACAGTCATCATCAGTCATCATAACAACAATGCTACTTCTTCGTTGTTACCTTTTGCCCCTCCTCTCTGATGAATCAATTCTCAAAAAAGATTATAAACTCTGTGTAAATAACCAAAATAATCTATCTTCCAACTACAAGGAAAATGGAGTGAAGTAATATTCAATACAGATCGCCACAAGTTATATAATATAACATGTGAAGGAAATAAAGAAATTAGTTTTTCCAGCAGGTAAGCTGCGTATGTATTTATGCATTTCCCTTATATATCTCCAGTACAGCTCCATATATAAATAAGACAAAAACTTTTTTCCTCTGTTCTATCTTGTTGACCTGTTATTACGATTTTATCTTTGTTTGCTTATTTTTCTGTGTGATTTCCTAATGAGACCTTTTCCGACAAGATCAATCACATTAAATGCCTACTTTGTTACCTTTTGTACTGGTTTCACGCAAACATGCGCTACTACGGGGATTAAGAAAATATATTACCTGCTTGCACCAAAATCACTTACGTTTTTTTGTACCACCAACGCTATCATTATTTTGATTTGTCTTCATTTTGTTTGCATGTTGCGTGCATGCATAAATTTGGGAACGTTCATATTTCTAAAGGCAGAAAGAAAGACATGGTACGGTACGGTATAAAATTTTATGAAAAAAAAAATTCACGGTCGCGTCGTCAACTCCCACTGCTAGGAATCAAATCAAACATTGTTTCGTGTCTTTAATAACTACATTGAGGGTGACAGTAACAAGTTAAGTAACGAGATCGTGGCTCCTTACACAAATAAACAAAATCCCTAAAAAAAACGTTAATACAATCACTGGAACAAGTCATGTGGGTCTTTTCGTGTATTTTTTTGTAGCGAAATGGAAAGATACGCACGAAAAGGGGTGTAAAGGAATGTGTGTAAAAATTCAATAAGTTCAACAGTCGTCGCGTAATTCATACGTCGAGGTACGGATCTGCTTTTCGGTTCTCACGACTCTGCACTTGTCATTTGTTTGTTTTTTGCTTTATAATAATAATCGTATCACTAGCCCTCAAGATGCATCAGTCTGTGTGGCTGACGGACTGCTTGGCAAATGAACCCTTTCTTTGTAGTTTCGTGTATTTTAGTTTAGCGACCACTTGTTTAACACCAATAAATGCAGAAAAGTAAATACAATCGATCCATGAAAATTGTATTTTAGTTTGTAATCTGTGCGTCCCGTGGTGGTCCTGACGAAGAAAACGAAGTTGATGGAGTTTTGACGCAACCACAACATTAAATAGGGTAAACATATTTAGAGCGTAAGCAATCTTGTAAAGAAAATGAACTGCAAGTTGAAATTGAATGTTGGACTGCATGTTATAAGTTTTATGTGAGCTACACGCACAGCATCGGGGCTGAAATGCAGTAAAAAACGTAAAACAAACTTGGAACTTTCATGTACAATGTTCATAAAAACATTGAAAACGATATAGCGCATAAATCATATACGTTTCGTTGTAGACACAGACAAGACACCCACGCATATTGTAACAATATGGAATATAAATATAAATACCAAATACCCTTTATTTTGACTGCGTCCTTATGGAATCCTTTTAAGCGGGCAAGTGGTTTCTCGTTTCTCCTTCGTCCATCCAGAGCCAGAAACGGGCAAGAAACGAGATGCGGGGTAGCCTCCATATTGTTACTTAACGGGCTCTACAGACGTCAGCCGCAATCGATTTTTAGAAATTTAACCAAAATAATTTATTTTTGTTGTATTTATCTGTTGGTGTGTAGTGCTGCGTCATTCGATATTCAAATTCAGCAATCATACGGCTATGCATGAGAGTGTGAAGGAAGATGGAAGATAAATGCTAGAAACTGAAAACGGTCTTTAATCCAATTTTATGCCAAATATACTAAAAAGTTCTTGTTAATCCTACCATTTCCGTCCGGAGCATTTACTACTGAAATTTTCCTTCCTCTCGAGCTCTCTATCTCTCTTCTTTGTTAATTCTTACATTTGTAAATTGAGTATTTATTAACACATGTGCCAAAAGGTTTTGTAACCCCATTAAACGTCCATAAAATATTCAGACTGAAAATATGAATATATTTTCGAACGTTTTTCCTCCAGATTGTGTTAAATTGCAAAATATAAAATGTTCGCACATGCATTTAACATACGTACATATATTACAATAAACCCGCTAAAATATTGGTTTAAGGCCAGGTAAGCCATCAGCAGATCCAGTATAAAAATACAACTACGATTCTGTTATTTTTTTTAGTCTTGTTTCTTTAATGTACTCTACTATAGAGCAATATGTGCAACATCCTAAATCCTCCAACTCAGCCTCGCCTCCCCTTGTAAAGATGTTTTTATGGGAGCTAGGAAGCTGGTGTCCAAAAAGCAATTTCATTATTACGACTTTCGCCTGATGCATCAGCTCTGGCTCATCTGGCTGATAAAATAAAGCGACGACGATGATGATGAGTGGCTGTTGCTCACACGCTCACATAGTATCCTTCTCTCTTGTCGATCGAACACCCAAAAAGTTGGAAGGATTTTTTTATACTTTTTATAATCTACAAATAAGCATGAAAAAGCTTGTTTTTCTCCCAAACTGTTAATAGGCAAGCTATAAAATTACGTACATACATACACAAGAGCTAAAGGCATGTGAGCTTACCATCATCGCTTCAGCAGAATACCACTGCAGCTCAAAATTAACTGTGGCTGTGACATACCATCCCATCATCATATCACCAAGCTATGTATATTTGACAATTTAATACATATCATCGCTGTTTGTTTCTCTGATCTTTTGAGTAACACATAAAAATGAGTAGAAATGAAAGTTTATATAAGTAGCTATGTATACAATACCGTATTCTGTTTAGAGAAGAAGCGTTACGCTGATTGCTGGTACATTATTGGTAAAAGTGAAACACAATCTGCCCTACAGCAGTGATATTGATATGTATCATCATCGTCTTAACCATTAGGGACATTTCAGTAATAGGGTGAAGGTGGTGGGTGTGGAATTGCATGCATACGTAACGGAGGTATACATTTCTGAAAAAATTCTTTTTTTTTTTTGTAAAACTACAGAGGAGCCAGAAGCAAGGATGCGTCAGTAGTAGTGATACAACCTCTTTACATATATTTTTTTTGTTTCTTTTTTGAAAAATGAAATTAATACTGGCAGGAGTTCACCAAGATGAGAACATGTAACCAGGGTGAGAGAAGTACACATTAACACGAGCATGAAATGGTTTATTAAAAAATAGATAAACAGTACATGGGGCATCATTTCAATATTCTTTACATGATGGCACTATTATATGTGCGTTGCGTACTGCGTATAAACTTTAAAATGGAGTGGAATAAACAAAAATAGAGCGAGAATGCGAGATGCATAAAAAAATTGTATGTATATCTAATACCACCTAGAATAGAGTTATCTGGAACTGTTATAATTGAATTTACTTGAAAAAGCGTGTTTAGTTACATAAGTAAATTTTGAGGGAGGCAAGTGGCAAGTAAGGCGAATGTGGTGTTTTAGTAGCTTTCTTTTTTAAAAAAAGATACAATTGCAGATCAATGAAGAGTCAAAAATAACAAGCAACTTGAGTACAATCATTTTCTGCTTTTTAGTCAAGCTTGCTTGCAAAGCAAGCAGTACTACACACTGTGGTACGCACACAACATTTCTTCTTTTTTTCAAAACAAAAAATTTTGAGTCTCCGTCGATCTCACATTGCAGAGTAGAATTAGATATATCTAGTTATCAGTTGAAGCATTTAGTGAGCACTGGGAGCCCCAAGAGAAAAAAATACACGATGTACAACGACCAGATGAGCAAACGGATCAAGAGAAATATAAACATTTGAGTGACGCTTCTCTCTCTCTCTCTCCCTTTCTCTCTCTGTTTTACTATGATACTGTCTTGAAGAAATAAACATTTTTTAAAACCAAATGATGAACTCCTTCCTGAGGGTGGCATGGTGTGACGTGGCATCTTTGCTTGGCATATCATGAAATAGATAAACAAGAGTAAATTATTTATTTGCTGGGTTCTATGCCACCATCTTCTTCAACCGTTTTCTTTAAAAATTAATAGAAGAAACCAGCAGATCAACGGCAAGGATGTATGAATGCTGAAGTTTTGATTTCCCGAATATATTTTAATATTTTTACGATTTTTGTGTCGTGTGGGGCAGTAATAAAAACATCAAAGGATACCTAGTCACGTTTTCTATAAATAAAAAAATTCGGTATGTGGACTACCTTAATGATGACATAAATGGTGTGCCAAGTGCCAAGCCTGTTACTCCAGCTACTGTATTTCACAAATCACAAATCAGCAGCCTGCAGCAAGCAAATACCTATATTAGTGGGAAATGTGGTATTGAATCATTGTTTTATGGTGTATGGCTCTCTGCTACATAATATACGTAATGCTAATATTTTCAGCTCCGGTTATTTTCCTAAGGTACAGTTATACCCTAATACACACTTACTTCTTATTATCATGCGTTGAGATGACATCACATTGTTGATTTTCTTCCCCTTTCTCTCTATTGTTGTTAACAATACTCCTGATAAGTAACTGTGTAGCGAGACAATAATCGCTCTTCCAAGACGTTAACAATGAAAAAATGTGCAATTTTCAAATTCATTGCGTGCTATTATTATGCAAGTACAAATATAAACTCCCTTTATAAATTTATTACTTGGCAACCTAACGTGGCATTTGACATGCGAAAAGAACTGTCGTTAATGCTACAATTTCGTTTTTTACAAGCAAAAACTGTTTAATAGACGGGCTGGTGAATACAGTTAACAAAATTATGCTGTCACCATAGCTGCATGTTCTCGTCATTGTTAGTTACTATTTAGCATGCTGTATGATCAGCTTCTTTCCCAGGGTGTATTTTCGCGTGCTACGTACCGTACCCTTTAAAATCCCACATCAGTGCCTCAGGATTTCTTTCACGATTCTCCGTGCAATGTATACCACGACCTTTAGCCAATAATACAGGATGAAACTTGTGAGGAGGGTGGGAGGATATTTTTAGCACTTTTTATCAATATTAGTTTTTTTTTCAAGAAACTTTTAGGTATAATTTTTACAGATATGTAACATGAAAAGCACAGGAGATGTCTTCATTTCAAATCACTCTAATCAGAAAGAAGCGTGGTTGTCCTCAGCCAGACAATGTTGCGATAAAGAGCAAAATAATTTTTTATGTACACTGACAACTGTTTGAAGATACGCTCATATCAACTTGTGTTGTCATTAGTCATTATCATTAATCTCGCCTAATGTATGTATGTAGACATGGCATTTCCAAGTAAGTGTTAGCACAGTCTGTCTCCTTACAGCAAGTTCCATTTTTGTTGAGCTACCTACCACCATGTACACAATCACCTATTAAAGTGACTATAAAATGGCAACAGTTAAGTAGTAATAGAAAAGCCAGAAAAGGAAAGAGATGATGGCAGAAAGAGTGATTTAGCGATAAATTAAATTATTTCTTTACCAACAAACTATATGCGCCGTCGCCTCGCTTACCAGAATAAATAAATGAGTACAGCTCTACAGCATTTTACCGTCTGCAGTTCAAACATAAAATAGAAAACATTGTATACGGATCCAGATCTTTTGTAAAGAAAAAAAATCTTGCTGGTGTGGTGCGAGTTGCACACAATACGAGTACGAAGACACAGCGCAACATTGGTTTCTTCTAAGAAGGAAGCCGCCCTGTGGGACTGAACACGAGTGAAAACGACGTGCTAGTTGGAGAATCTCTGGTGTGGCCACCCATAGGAGGCAAGGCTTTATCTTTCTTTATTGGAGCTCATCATCATCATCACCGCAGTCATCATCATTATTCACATACTTTGTATACTTGAGTTCGTTCGTTGTTGGGTGGCATTCCTACTTTTACGCAGGCAGACTGCCGTAGAATATACAGTGCGTGCCAAAGACAAGCGGTAGGGGAAAACGCGCAGGGTTTCATCATAAACTCGCAAGGAAGTTTATATGGCTCCACACATCGTCTCAATTTTATGCTCAGTAACTCTTCACATCTCTTAAAACAAACACGGGGTATCTCATCAAGAAAGTTATTGTTATTGTTAAGGGACACGGCTTTTACAATGTGGAAGGTTGCAATTTTTGAAAAACTTTGGTGTAAGTTGTGAAGGGTGTGTTAGTTACCTTCGGTTGAATATAAAGGTAATTTAAGTGGTGGTAACAGACTAACGGGGTCAAGTGCAACTTGTTCACTGGTGTAAAAAAAGTACAGTTAAATTCACGTTTTTTATGTGTGGATAATTTAAAAAACAAAGTTACAAAATGAATTGTCACGACAAGACTAGAAGCGGTGGGTATTCTGAATTTGCAGCGTCGTCTGGAGAAGGTGGTTGGTGTGCTAGTGCTGATGATTATTACAATGAGAATTATCTTCCAAACGACGGGAGCCTGATGTCGTCCGGTGCGTCCGGTCAACCGAATCTACCACCACCCTCATACAACAATTATTATGAATATCACTCTCATCATCCACCGCCACACCACGAAAGTGTAATACATTCTGCACCAGGAACAACGCCCCCTCCACCTCATCTCCAACAGCAACACCACCCCCATCATCCTAATCCAACGTCCCATTTTCCCCATAAACGGAGTCCATCACAAGAAATTGTATATAGTAATAATAACAACAACAATAACTACAGTGAACCCAAGTCCCCATCTTCCTCGAGTGTCACGACGTCCCCTTGGAATTCTTTTAATTCGTATTACCACGCCAAAAACCCCAGTGCTAGTCCCACCAGTAACAATTCAATAGGCTCATCTCCACCCCCCTCAACCTTAGCTCCCGGACCAGCATCCTCCGGTGGAAATCCAGGGGACGGGACCACTTGCGTGTCCACTGATATGGGCTCTCCCAGACCTCCTGGACGACATACCTTTAAACGAGTGAGTTCATGTTCCTTCAAACTAAACAATAGACCCTGCATATACTTACGCACTATCGTTTAAACGTTCCCATTTAAGAGCACATTTCCCCATAAAAATACGCTTGAATGAGTCAGTGAAACAAGATTAGTTTTTTTGAATGGGACGTGTCAGTCTGGAAGTCGGAGATCAGAAAGAAATTCCTTTTTAGAGACACGGAGATAATCCCATTTCGGCATGTAAAAGAAACAAGTAACACGGCAGCTGATTTGTCTGCCCTTTAAACAAACGCCGTCACTCATTTCCTACTTTAAATTTTGAAACATGACGGTTTTTTATTTAAGCATATCGCAGCGGAAAAGGAAAATTTATTGTATAAAATATGTTCGTTGTTTTTACATCAGTTCCCTGCATAACCATATACACTACATACATGTTCCATTGCCCATTCACTCCTTCATTCATTGTATTGTAGGTGCTGGTGGATGAGAAAGATTCTTTGGTAATGGCTTTTAGGTTTTAAGTCATTTTTATAGCAGAGTGCCATCGCCACCACGCACGAAAAACGACAGTTTTCAAACAGTCAGTCAGTAGTGCCATGAAAATGGTAGGCTGAATATGAAACCATTAAACTAGAAAAGAAACTTCACACAGGTTATATCACATCCTTCTTGATAAACCCAGAGATTCCAAATTGATGCTTGCACCAGCAGGGGTGGTGTGGTGATGTTCCCTTTTTAATTTGCATTTTGAAGAATCAATTTCACAGCGCACTTTGTCAAGCTGGAGAAAAAAGTATTGACGCCTCTCTACCTATAACCAATATAATATAATCTAGTTTACTCCTTCATCTTTCTTGCTTTAATATTAAATAGATAGCGTGTGCATTTTAATCATCAACATTGCTAGTTCCATTACCACCGACACCCTAATATCCCATCGCTCCCTCTTGTTTTTTTTTCTCTGTAGCACCAACACCAATACACAGACAGACATACATATACCTTTTAAATTATGAGGAGCGGAATTTATTGACATGGCCCTTTTTGTAAACAAGTGTCAAAATGAAACATGAAAGATTGATTTTCAAAATATGATCTTAACTAAAAACTCTCGACTTCTTTCTCGTTCCCTTCATTCCATCCTACTTTGAATATTTATACTTTGCACCGCAGCAGCATTACTGCGCGGTCGGCATCATCGGATCGTTGTCGTCGGTGTCTACAGCACAGCGTATTATTGCATTAGTTTTTTTGTTGCGCAAGCTGTGTACGTAGACCCGAGCAGAAGAAACCATTAGAGGGGTGCTATGCAATTATAATATGCGCATTGATTACTTGCTGAAGTGCTTGGAAAAAAAGTAAAGACGAAAAAGGGATGCAAATAAGAGAATACAAGGACATTTCAGCTTACTTGATGTTGTTCTCTTGCCGCAATGTCTGATATCCGTCTACTTCTTTAGATCTTCTTTCTTGCTACAGGCAAACTATTAAAATCATGGTCAGTTGGAGCAAAAAAAGAAGAGGGGTGAGTCCCTCTGTAGAGAAATGACCTTTGTATTTGAGTTGCGATATTTGTAACACTGTAATAATTCCATAACACGCACACACGCTACACCACTGCCAGAAGGAGAGAGAACCAGCAACAAAATATCAATTTTGACTTTGACTCCTTTGCATCCGTTGATGACGGGATCTCTGTCAGTCAGATAGAAAGAGGCCCTTTTTTTAGCTCATGTATCCCAAAAAGTTTTCTCACCCGCCCGTCGTCCTTATGAAAGCGGATACTTTTTTCGCTGTTGTCGTCTGTCTACTTTACAACGCGATAATGTAAGAAGGCGTGAAGGGGGAAAATGCCAAGATACGGCGTTATGTACCGACCTAAACCTAATATCCCATGCCTTGATGATTCTTGATGACGGCAATGATGCTTTAGGATAAGGTTATATGCAAAGACAAAAGAGGGTGAGAGGGAAACTCGAACTGGGACCACAACAGTAATATTATTTGCTCAATTAACTACTTCAATTAGGGGGAGTTACATGCACAAAGAAATTCACTTTGAGAACAACACATACGCAATGGATTTCAAAAGACAGGTCAAATTGTGTTGGTGGACGGTAATGGGAAAAAGGGTGGCTATTCAAGCGTGCACGCACAAAATAAAATAGCTCGTAATGGGAATGATCACATCTTTGGTTGTGGTATATCCTCCACACAAAACAAAACCAATAAACGGGTAATAGCGAACTCTTTATTGTTGGTGAAAGGCTAAGTTTAGTTCCCAGGGACTGGTAGTTGCACTGCGACAAGAACTGAATTCGTTTGTTGCTAATAAGGAGTAGGAGAGGGGTTATGATGTAATCTTAAGTTGATTATAGCCACAACAAAACCTTTATTTTATTTTTATGTTATTATGGTTCACTTTTATTGTTGTTGATTAAATTACCACAGGCAAGATTAAGACCTTGAGACTGGCTACGTCCTACATTGCATATTTATCTGAAGTACTATCGGGGGACGACCCGCTGAGAACACCACAGGCATTCACCGCAGAAATATCAAAAAAGATGGGTCGTGGTGATGAAAAAAGGAGAAAAGAGCTTCTGGTAAGTTTCATGGCGAATTTCTGCTAACCTTTAGTGATAATAATGTGCCTCGCTCGATTGTTCTTCCCATTCGACTCTCTATAATGGTGCAAGGGAGTAGTAGTATGTTATGTTGCTCGCAACTACTGCATATATTCATCTGATAATGTGCTTCCAGAGTTCCAGCGAGATACTCAAGCATAACTCATTAGATGAAAGAGCAAATGTAGCGTTGGCAGTAGCGTAGCATCAACAAAATATACGATCAACGATATTGTCTCTGCTGCTCTTGTCATTTCTTGGGTTGAGGAACCATCATGTACTGTCTTGCATGTTGCACATCCCATCAATTCCAGGGAAATAAATTATGGCAAACACAGAATAGGTTGGGGATCATTTCTTTGTGGTGTGATGAAACTTCGTTTAACACGAAAAGGCTGTTAAAATGATTGAATTAGAGGTTAGGTCACAATTTTACTCTTTTACTTTCTATTACACTGTGTGTCCATTTTGTAAAAACGGAGACTTTGGAGACGATCACGATGGAAAAAAATGTTTATTTTTATTTTATAAACCGATTTTACACGACATTCTGAGAATGATTTCAAATCGTAGTCACTTAAAAGCATCAAATGGTGGAGTAATAGTACCATTGCATAAGTTACTTCTGAGTTGTTTCAAGTCACCCCAACCTTTTTACTTGCGAGTTTAGCTGGCAGTATCGTAATGCCAAGTGTCACCCTGGCACTTAAAATATTACACACATTTGGTGCTTGCTTCTCGTTTAAACAGTAAAAGTACATCTTCTTTTATATATAAGAAGGTATATGGAATTGATGTTTAACTGTAAACAATTGGAAAGCGTAGCACATCGTACATTTTAGAGCAGCATTAAAGGTTAATCATGATAATTGATCTTGATTTGTAGATGCAAGAATTGGCCGGAGCTGGAATGAAACCGCGGCATCATCACCATCATCATGACGCGGAGAGCAGAAAGTCCAAAGGACGAACTGGATGGCCACAACACGTTTGGGCCCTGGAGTTGCAGCAGTGAAAAATTTATTCAAAAACAAACGAATATTCCATTTCCTTCTCTATTAAGATATTTCTTTAAAATTCGTACAACGCCTAATCCGGTCATGGTGTAGTCAAAAAAAGTGTAAATAATAACGTTAGGTGTTTATAATCATCGTATTAATAATTTATCTTCTACAATAGCTGGTAAGAATGTAGGTATGTCCATTGCGTTGGCGATGTTGTAAGTTGTGTAAGGATGGCGGCGGCAACGAGAAGTGCAGTGGTGTGTTTATATGAAGAGAGGACGGTGGATTAAAATTGGTATGAGTATTATTCATCAAATTACTTAATTGAACATGTCTAGTTAAGAGCAATGAATTTTGGTTTCAGTGATATTTACTACATGGTATTTTTGGGTGTCAGCTCCAAATATACCTGAATACACTACTAATTAATAATGAATAAGCGTTTTACCATTACCTTAGAATAATAAGATATATCTATTTAATTTAATTGCCTATGTTCCTCATATAGTTTAAGTGGTAGGTTTATAATAAGGAAAGGATTATCAAAATTTTATGTAAATACCTGCGCTTCGCGGTTCTGTTTCGTATACATAAATTCATTGTTACTGTCCCATTTTCTAAAATGTGTTTGTATTAAAAGTGTTCGCTCCTTTCGTTCAATTGAGATTGTAAAACATACCATAAATATATATAACAGAAGTAAAGTGTCTCGTGTTAAAATTACATTTATGCCACTTAAATTTTTCGCTGCTACATACCGTATTTGTGAATCATCATCTAGCTCCCTTCCCATTTCGCAACTTCTATTTTTTGTCATATTTACACGAAAAAGTTCATGGGGCAAACCCAGATTCCTATTTACAGCATGGGTGCATAATCTTCCATATGTGGAACAACTTTCTAATATTAGCATCTAGATATAGTTTATGTAGTTCATATGCTACGCTTTTCTTAAATGTTTAGTTGTAACTGCTGCATATATAAGTTCTGCTGTTCAGTTTTGTCGGCCCTACCGACTGTGCCCGTATCGAATGTGTGATTCCGACACAAAGTTTTTGAAATAATGCTACTGAAAGAATACGTTTCAGTAAAAGATGACATAATTTAACATTCATTTTTTAAGAACGTATACCTTGCTATTGAATTATAATGACAATGTTCCGAAATGTTTAGTTTGCAAAGGTTTATTTTACTTTGTTTATGGATATAACTATGCGAAGATGTGGGAATAAGGCATATTTGATACCTAAATACTTCGTATGTAGGGTAGAATTTCGAGACACACAGTGGCACCCCGTCATCCGATTGAGAGTTCCAAAGTATGATTATAGAAATTGCTCAACTCTGAAACAATCATACCATGCTGCGTTCTATTCACTAATCTCCCCCATTTCCGAATCTTACTTTTGAGTCCCTAAAATCTTTTTTTGCTATCGGAAAGGAACTCGCATCTGCACAAGGAATAAATTTTGTCCTGGCTGTTTGGTGCGATTAAACAAGAACACAAGGCACAAGTGTGTCTTCATGACGTTCAAACTTTTGAAATGAACTTGTAATTAACAATAACAAATTTCACGTCATGATTCTACAAAAGTACGTATGGTATTTCGATCTATACGTTAACTCTGTTAGCAACTGTTGTATTTTGTCGTGGCAGCGGCATCAACGTATTGATGGTGCTGCAATTTGGTCATCTGTGTTACATTCTTGTTCTTACGTTTAACCTCCCAGTTACTAACGAACTATTTGTCGTACAAAGTTAATGGATATTTGCAGTATTGGTTCTGTTCTGGGTTAAATGTGGTGATTTATGTAAATTTAAATTTAAATGATTTATTTATATTAGATACTTTACTTCTATTTTTGCACAATTTGGGATTAAAATTAAGAAATCAAGGTGTTTTGAAAGTAGTGACACAGAAACATCACAACGTGCAGCATAGCGTACCCCGAGTATTCTAACTTGGAAGTGGGAACACGATATTCAATGATATGTAGTATTTCGACATGGTACAACACAACAAGTCTGCCTTAAAGTATAACTAACTTGCTTTTTATTTATTTGAGATTATAAGTTAGTAAGTTTTTCCTACAAGGCAATTATACTAACAGGATAGGTTAGATTTGAAAGTAGTTTAAAGATTAAATAATTTAAAATATTTTTCAAAGTTAGAAAAACGTGATTATTATCACTAAACACGCAACATTAGTGTAAATATGTTGCAAATCCCTCAAACTTTAGCATACAAAAATAAAACTTGTGTTAAACCATTTTGAAATACTACAGTTCACTGAATACCTCCCCCTTTCGAGCTGTACTGGGAGACCGTTCTACCATTGTACATGCTTGTTCTGCGTTTGTTTAATGTAATACATGAAAAAATGAGAACATATTTATTCCCTTACTGAGGTTAGTAATAAATTATTACCATAAATATTGTGTCATTTTAATATCATTACCAGACGGTAAACTTGTAGGTGCAATGAATGAAGGTAATAGGTGCCCTATGCCCCAAAAAATGGCCAAATAGGCAAGAAAATATGCAAATAAAAATCTTTTTTTGCATGAAAATGTACAATATTTATCCAAAAAACCTATAAAACACCTCAATTCAATTAGTGCCATTCGCATTCCTCTCGTAACGACCAACAACGTGATGTCTTAGGCTAGTCACACCAAAACTCTCTTCTTGCCGATAGTTTTCTCCATATTAAAACTAAAACTACGCTTAACTTTCACTGAAGTCGTTGGGAAGTATTTTAATTTTCTGTTTGTATATCGGCTAAGGATAGTAGTGTTTGTATAATATCCACTTGGATTAGCATCAATTTTACACATCTGGGTTAATTTGAACTACATAATGTCAGTATTAATGAGTTGCACTTCCTTCTAACCATTTT
>JAHZNE010006901.1:0-22113 GCA_027744055.1 Callyntrura sp. NNG-2020
CTTTCTTTACTTTCACTGTAGTAATTGTTCTATTCCGTATGGAGAATGAGTTGAAAGCTATAATTCCGAATGGTACGTACGTACTCAAATGCGTATCGGTTTAAAATTTTGCCTACCAGACCGTAAATAACAGAGAGGGTACATTTTATATAGCTATATATTTTGTCAGCGGTGCGCCCTCTCGAATAAATTCGTGTATACCAACTTTTTCAATTGATATTTTCTATTTCGTTTAAATATTTTCCTTCGTTGCCACGTTGTCATGTTTTAAGTACATGTGACGTATCGTCTGTTTTTCTTCCAGTTAAAATGTAGTTGGCTATTTAACTTGTCACTATTAACTGAATTTGTTCTATTGTTTGTGCTGTTAAAAAGTTAGTTTGAAAGTTTGAATATGTAATTGAAGCTAACTATCCCCTACATTGCTGTATTTCAGTGCATTCTTAGTCTAACTTTTAAATGTATAAACAACATATTAATTTCATAGTTTCCAGAAGAAAAGGTCATGAACTACCGACCTATCATACGAATGTTCCTTATTACATGATATATTTCTTCTGTCTCTCTGAATTATGTGCTCTTACGGTCGTCACTACCTCTAGCAAACAAGCACAATTAATGTCTTAGTAAATAGTAGTTAGTGCCTAGTTATTTATGTTCTTACAGTTACTAATCCTTTGATAAAGTTGATGTATTAAAGTCAGTATGAAAAACGAGAAAAAAACGAATTAAAATAAAAAAAGGTTAAGTTTAAGTTGAAGTGAATGAAGTTCATAAACATTTCTTACGAATTTAAAAACGAGAAGAACATTTGGCCCCGTATACTATTCGATTTGACATTTGTCCACAAGTTTTTAAAACGAACAGTCGAACTCTTCTTTGCTATCCCTACCAGGAGTTGATACGAAAGTCGGTCCCGAATTTTTTTTTGGTGTTCCACCTCCATGATAGTTACTGTGGAATTAAAATTCAATGATAAAGTACAAATATTTCAAAAATAATAACTAGCAATAATAATTTTAATGTATAGTTGCACGATTCGTATACTGTGAAGTCTTAAAGTTCTTACGCCATTGCCAATGCATTTCCATGAGCATGCATTGAATTCAACCATTGAAATGTGGTAAGATGCTGACTTCGATCAAGTTTGCTACAGCAGTGCTTTAAAACTTGGTACACTTGATAATCCAATTTCCCGGGAGCTTTCCTATATTACACATTTGACAATTGATTTTTCTGTATGGATTTATAACAAGAGCTGGGCATGCTTTTTAAATATTTACCCGTTGAAATAAACCGGCACTCCACACAAACAATCCTCAAAAATATCGTTGTCTACTGGTGATGAAGGAGCAGTCTGGTAGACATCAATAAAATTTGGCCCAGGCCAATTGAACTCACAATCACCAGAAGCATTCTCAAGTGATGGATCGAACGAATCAGTATTAGCAGACGTATCAAGTTTACGTATTCCAAGGTATGGTGCACTTCCCGAAAATGGACGTCTATCATGCATGGCAGGCATATCATCGAAAAACCACTGATCTATCATGCCGTTGTCACCAATGTACGGGATACTTGGAACAACATCCTCACAATTGCAAAATCTTGACTCGATTCGGCATTTATCATTAGTACAAAATCCTACTTTTCCGTCTGGAGATGCTACGCCACTACTGTTAAGCTGCATATTTGACATTCCTAGGGTGATTAAGTACACTTTTTATTTCACCGAAACAAGGATATAGAAAAAAATATAATAGAAAGTACATCTCTTACTATTAATCACATCATCTAGTGCCTTGTCTGATGTGTTTTCAGGTTCACTTGATTTTTCTACCTCATCCTGTAATTTGTAATTATATTCACAATTTTAGCAAAAGCAACAAATCACGCTTCTGTATATATTATAAAATTTATTTCAGCTACCTCCATTTTCGCTTTAATAGCCTGGAGATGCCGCTCCAACAAGTCCAATCCTTCTTCTGATGATAAGTCACAATATTTTCCTAAAAATTTCCAATGCTCCGACCACGGAATGTCCATTTCATACGCATACTCGAAAGCGATTCGCTCCAGACCCTTTTCTACATCTCGTACACGTGCAGCCATATCCGTCCTCAGTGGAGAAAGGTTTCTTACGGGAGAATCTCGTAACGCTCGTATTGAAATGGGGGAAGTAATGGGGGAAATTATTAATTGGTTCGATGGTGGCGGCGTGGTGCAATTTGTTGGTACCTCCATTGTTGGTGATAACGGAGGAGAAGGACAAAGTCCGAAATCGCTGTTTCCAGAAATATTAAAACTTGATTCAGGGGACTGAGCTTGATTTTGCAGCAAAAAGAACTTGGAGCGTTTCATAATTTTCCGGTATTCAAGTGCCTTTCTTTCTTCCATCGGTCCGGCAAATGCCATTACTTTCCATGAAGGAGGATGACTTGCAAATAATTTTAAGTGGGCACTTTGTGTTTTCGGTAGAAGTTTGGTTTTACACGGTTCGAGTAAGGATAGCTGAATTTTTTTTACCAAAGAGACACAAGAATCTAAAAACAATTATAGGAGTGTGTGGTATATGTGTGTGCGTGTGTGCAACAGTCTTTTGTACTCCCCGATACATGATAAACAAGTGTATGACTCACCGAGAAATCCGGAAATCTATATGATAATAGTGGGGGTGGAAGTGTCTGTCCTAAATCAGGAATAAAGGAAACATCTCCCAAAACAGGTGCATCTCCATCAA
The DNA here is from genome assembly GCA_027744055.1 of Callyntrura sp. NNG-2020. NCBI lineage: Eukaryota > Metazoa > Arthropoda > Collembola > Entomobryomorpha > Paronellidae > Callyntrura > Callyntrura sp. NNG-2020. The sequence goes on from JAHZNE010006901.1 coordinate 2,741, forward strand.
CAGACTCGTCTCGCCAAATTGGTACTATAAATCGACGTTTAAACAAATTCCTAATGGACGCGGCTTTGGACCCAGTTTTATTATCTCTTTCTCCGATGACCTACATAGACGAGATTAAACGCCAATAAAATTTGGATCCTTTTGTTTAGAATTGTTCTAGTGAACATGTAACAAGCGGTAAAACGGTTTTACCTGAAAAGGTGTATTTTTGTCATAATTCTTTAGTGATGTATCACACAAAGGATGATTAAGAATCATTTCGACACATTCTACGGCGTTAAATTTGCAAGCAAAATGAAGAGGAGTGTCTTGTAGCATTTTATCGGGAGTGTTTAAATAACAAGTAGAAAGGTGTTTCGAGCACGACCTGAAAAATCGCATAATATCATCATAAATCTAACACAAATGAAGGATCGTCACCATCTATACAAAATGCTACTCTGAAATTCAAATTCCAACCTTACTTTAACCTTTCTTCCGACAAGGTAGGATATATTCGTCTCATGAAGTCCATACTTGAAACAAAATTTAGGAGGCGTGACAAAATTGTTGCATTGCCACTTTTGGCTGCTAAATGTAGTGCGTTTAATTTACATCCTTCTTGCAAAATAGTCGGGAATTCTGCATCTGTGCACAGGATTCGAGGGTTTTTCTCTATCCTCTCGAGGGCTTTGTCATTTTGTTTTGTAAGGATTTCCCTCCCTAACATCAAAAGTTCTTCCGTCTTTGGCGATGGCGTTGATGGAGCGCTAAGAGCTCCTTCCACAGCAGACAATGACGACCGACCTCAATAAATAATAGACAAATTGCTTTACTTCCTTTCAGCATTGTAATTCCCAAGCTTATATTTTCTTTTGGCAAATTAACATAATCCTCCAACCGTCGGAAATAATACAGAACTACATATATGCAAGTAATTATAAACAGGTGCCATGTGTAAATAACAGGGGAAAAAAGTAAACGATGCAAGATCATGAAGATAAAAAGGCAATAAAACGACAACATTCCGATTTGTATTAATGCGAATAACAGGATCTTTCGATGCAGTGATATTTAGCTAAGCCATAAAACAGGCATTTCGATTGGTATAGTGTCATAATATAAAACAGAAGCAAATTTGTCAATAGTTTTGAAGAACAAATCAGCAAATCGACTAGGTGATAATAAACGCCGATATTGCAATAGGAAGTATTCCCTGTCTACGTGAAAGTTTGAGCGAAATCCGTCAACTTTGAAAGTTATCGTGTTTACAGACTGACAGATGCATATGGACGGACAGACAGAAAGACAAACATAATGACCACTTTCTCGACTTACAAATGCTTTCCATAGTTTTTCCACGAAAATTTCAATGATTAAATTAATCCAATTAAGTCGGTAAGCCTTTTCTAAATAATTGAAAACTCAATCCCGTAACCCGCATTAGCTTGAAAGATCTAAATGGCTTTGACATGACTGAAGTGCAGTGCTAGGTGCTATTTTTCGTCTATTTTATTTTGTAAATGAATACTAACATGAATGGATTAACGAGATTCCCACTGTCCCTATCTACTAACTAGCGAAACCGCAGCCAAGGGAGTCATTAAGTAAAGAATCCGACGCATAAAGGCTCACAAGCATTTTTGTCAGTAAGTGGTAAGTGAGTAAGTAGCATCTTTGTTATTGATCCACCATCAGTCATCATCACTATCACTTTCACCAGAAACCGGGTAGCGTGTTCTACATACACATTCCTTTATACTCTCGCATGTATGCATAATATCAATGCATGGCGCATGTTGCGTTGCCTTTTTTTGCCTTGTCCAAACATTGCACACGTGTAGACGAGTGGAGTATAGGAATATAAAACGGTACACAACAAACTTGTTCGGTTTAGTCAGTCGGATTCGTTACTTGTATAATTATAAATATAAATCTTTCCATTGTTCAACTGTCAACTGTCTTGGCTTAAAGTTAAGTTGGCGATTAACTGTTAATCATTAACAACAACTAATCTCTTGACTTTCAACTACTGTGGGCTGACACCTTTATGTCACATTTGACATTAGCTTTTTACAGTCATATGGTTACAGTTACACCGTCATAAAAATACAAATTATTTTGGTCGAATTCTTTAAGACTCTCTCTTGATTGATTTCAGTTAAATTTAAATAACAGTTTATAAGTAAGAGAAAGTTTAAAAATATACAAATCATTCCTGTCAGCTGTTGTAAAGGTATGGTGGATGAAAACTTTAAAATGTGTAGAGATATACAATGAGAATAAATGGTCACCTCTTTTTCTCTCAGCACGTGGTGATTGAATGGATTCGGTGTCTTTAGAAAATTGAATTTTTTCCAGAGCTTTCTTCATTGCTTCTTCTGCCGTACTGGCGGACTGAAACCGAGCGCGTGGATTCCGTTTCATTATTACGGCTAATTCCTTTGAGGTGGAAACAGCTTTGGAAAAATCTAAGGAACACAAATACAAGTAGTTACCATTTCACAGTATCGATTTGGTCATTTTGGATCTGTGTACCACTGTCACTGACTGTTTTTAATACACTGGGAAACTGGGATATTGTGTTTGTGTTTACCCTGAGATATTGCCTGATCTTCTGGCGGTATGACAACATAAAAGTAACACATTTTCCTATTTGCGGAAAATGGATCGACATTGCCAACATTACTTTTGTTTCCGTGAGTTAAGCTCATGATGTGTATAATGGGAGGACCAAATCACGATTAAATGTTGAATGAAGATAATCACAGCGTCAACCCGAAGAAAAACTGCTTAGCTATCAAGACTTGAAGGAAATCCGAGGATTCGTTCAAGTTACCAGTACTGCAATTCCAGTTAATTGGCAAATAGATGACGTAGAATTGTCTACTTCATTTCAGTCTTTTCTCTTGAAGGGATCTTAACAAACTTCCAACGTCCAAATACGCTTATTTACACAACCACAGTGGTACTTCTTGTGACTGGATGATTATATATTAATATCAAAATTACGTAAAAGTTGCTGTCAACTGCTGCCCTTTTAACTAAAACTTACTAAGCGGATTTTTTTAATTAGATTTATCGAGGAAGCGAACTGGACATTATTATATCGTCTATTAGAAAACGTGGATATTATTAAATGATTGTAAATCAATAGATAAAACAACAAGGATTCGTAAGAATAGGATAATACGACGTTTGTGACAATATATCAGCATTCACGATTGCTTCAATATCAGCTTAAAAAGTAATAAAACTATGAATGTCAAATGTTTGTTTATTTCAGCAACAACGATCAACGATACGATGCGGACACACGAGAAGTTAGAACTAACGAAGTGACGTGTGTTATTGTTTATATTCTTAATTAATACTGTCAACTGTTAACTGTTTATATGTTTCAAATAAAAACTCAACACAACTAATCATACGTTCTGAAATGCATCTTTTGTTTGTGCATGTAGAGAGAACATAATATTCGGGATCGGGATAGTCGTTTAATATTGGAAATGTGCACATTAGGAAATACGAATTCCAAAATGAATAGTAAAAAACATGCTTGGTACGAACGTATTTATTACGACAGTTAAGAGCGTAGGCTATAAACAGGTAAACATGGCATGGGCTTTCAGTTTGAGAATAATGGACGATTGTACATTCATAAAAACAATGATAATACGATTGTGTAACATGCTGTTGTCTTGTTTACGTCAATAAAACGTAAATGGTTAAAGTGTGTTTATGAGTAACTTTAGTTATTCTCAATTCTCAAGTAATGTCAGTGAAGGAGGTATTCTATTTCTTTTAATTTCAGTTAAGATTTTGCACGTCTATTTTTGACTACGTGTAGTTTGCTTAGGCTTCTTAGAACTACAGTGGTAACTAAAAACAATATTATTAACTTTTTTTCTGACAAAGATATGAGAAAAATGAACGTTTATCATTTTTAACACGTTCATGTGCATTCTATGGAAATGCATTGTGGCAAAAGGGAATGTTTTGCATCGAATTCTGAGAAACACGGCAGTGTAAAACCGTACTTCCTGCACTGTCTGTGCAACCGGCCACACACACATTATAGTTTAAAACATATAGACATTATATGCCTGTACATAATAGTTTAAAATGTTTTCGTTGACTGTAATCGATAGTTAAAATGTATCTTCACGAGTTTGAAATGTTGTTATGTTATGTAATAGTTTCATTTATCGTGTTCAGAAATAAATGTAAAGCATCATTTGCTATCAATTCCAAAGCCGCAATTCAACTCAACAGTAATTCCACGGCGATATAAAAATAAGTTTTCAACTTACAGTTCAACTTACCGCTTCTTGCAGGTGTAATATAAGCAGAAATTTGAAGGTGGTCCAAATTTGGCTTCAAAATGGACATTAGGGGCACCGCTGAGAACTTGTACAAACACAAAATGTTTCATCAAATGTCGAGAAGATACATGTTTGATTGATTGGTTCAAACTAAGCTAACGTAAACTTATTTTAAATAAACAAGACTAATTTTTAATTTGTACATTTTATTAAAAAGGCACATTGTAGTTGCTTGTTAGCCAAGTTATTTATTTTCTTCATATTATTAATGGAAAAGTTGCATTTACTTTATAGGATTGCCCATAAACCTTGGTTATAGCGTTACACCGATTCATAACTTACATTCGCCACAAAAGTACATACACAATAATAGGTCGTACTCTAATACCCCGAAAATGCAAACAACAACAGTTGATCGTTATGTCATACATATTATAAGAACACATTCTAGCGTTTTCTATACTACTAACTTGTACAGGCAACATTATGCAACCCACGGGCAAAACCACACTATATCAGCTGATTTATGGTGTGGATAATCCAAACATGCCAAAAAGTGCAATTGCCTCCGGTATCGAATGAAAAATTTGACATTGCATTTGTCCCTAGGCATAATCATCGTAGAAGTAAATGTTAAACGAATTAAAGTAGATATTCCTTAATCAAAAACATTATCATGTAATTCATCTAAAAATCATTGTGTTTAAGTTAATAAATTAAAATTAAAAACAATCCATTTCAATTAGCTATTGATTCATTGAATGAGCTAGTTCAAAATTTGTAATTTTATTTTTCATTTTAAAAAGAAGGTTGTGGAAATGATAATTACAAAATCCTTTTACCGTTTTTTATATTTGATATATTTGATAAGGTATTGATTCGATATTTATGGCAGTATCAAGTTTTTAAAGATGTTTTATGTAGGTTTATTTAATGCCATATCATTTCAATGTTTTTGTATTTCAGTGCGATTTTATTTCATGTACATGACCATGCCTGGAGGTTATCATTATTTTGGTGCATGGGGAAGGTTACACACAAGTTGTTTCTATATGGTGCATTCTACGTCCTAAGATTTTCATGAACAATGAAGGTACCCACTCTATCAACAACAGTCAGCAACACACATAATAACTGCAAGCAACGAATTGCCGCGTATTCATACTTTTGCTGTGGAATGTTTGGTCTGAGTAGCAATAGAGTGCGTAGTCGGCAGAATATAAATTCTGGCTTCTCCTTCTCTGTAATGTGTAGTCGACCGGTTCTTTGTGTCACGTCACCCCTTAATATTTTTACAGATTCTTCCATTTCCATAGATGAACCCTTAAAATTGCGCCTGGTAATATTCAGTTACAGTTTATATTTTATCATTGGCATTGGAAAACGACGTGTTTTCAAAGATCGTATCCACACATTAGATGTTGATTGGAAGTGGTACGCATAATTAATGCTGAATTAAATTATAGTACATCAATCATATGATGTGGAATTACCTGTGTTACTGGAGAAAGATATTTTTGTAATGGCATGACACTGTAAATATATTGGTCTTCCTTTCCTGTCCCTGATATAATGGTACACATAAGGAGTTCAATGGGATGGAAGTATATGATTTGGCACAAGACAAGATGTCATCGTCACAGCCCTTTAAACAAATTTGGACAATTTTATGTTTGTAAATTTCCTTTGTTTCAAATTACCTTCCCACATATCACAAACAGTAACAACAATTCTAATCACGGCACCAATATGAAAATATATTACACACAATGTACATAAATGCCAACATTTTTTGTGGTTTTCCAGGTGGTTTAGTTTCTAAAAAAATACACCCCTTAGGTAATAATATTTCACATTGTCAAGAAACCTCTAAGGTTTTAACTTGGAAGCACAGTTGTTATTAAAATTCTTCACGTGTCATGTAGACGAACAAAATGACAATACATATAAGCCTTGACTTTTGAATGGCTGAACTACAAATTCCAAAACTGCAAGGAGTGCTTTCATTATTCTGTCGTCAAAACATATCTTTGTTACACTTCTTGACATAATGTCAGCAGAGTTAGTACCGGTTTTGTGACAGCATTGGTAATGGTATATTCATGCTTTCCTAGGTTTCCTCTTTGAATAAAATGTAATTCGTCCCAGGAACAACCAAGAAACCTGAAAGCAATAACGCAAGAGCATTATTAAAAGTAGTACCAAGAACAATTGGTGCGATACATGGTCATGGTGACGGAAGAATGCATTTTTACAAGTATTTTTTACCACTTTCTGTTTTCCTTCATTTTGTAATTTATGAAGGGAAAGAGAAGTCAACGAAAAGTGGAGATGGAACACAATTTCTGTTTATTATTATAAACAAGTGACGATGTGCTGGAAGGAAAGCGCTTAGTACTTACGCAAGACTCACAGTATTATTGTCACAACGACAGACATGAACATAATGAACATTATTGCTTCATTCATACACACAGCTTTATGAGTATGTTTATTGTTTGCCAGAAGGGAACCATTTTCCTGGTAGGGGGTCGTTTCTGTTTTTTTCTTCCCTTTATGTCATACAAGTCTGTCAAAATAAGAATCACATCTCTCTTTCTACTTTCGAATTTGTGTTTTACTTTAAAACACAATCACGGATACGACAAGATTATTTGAATAAAACGTTGAGTGATGATGATGGTGATGTGTATGATTTAAAACGCAAAAAAACCACACAAAAGGAAACCGTGTATGGCGTGTGTGGTGACGATTGCGTCTTTTTACTTACTTTCATTCTCATAAAAAACATTTTCACTTTAACTTTTATGTTGGGCTTATGAAAAGCTAGGTGGTGGTGGTGGTGGTGGTTTACCTTCCTTGTGTACTTATTAGCATTATTTACCCCTAAGAATTTTTGCAATCTACGTACACTCTTCCATTTCTGTATCAGCTTGAGTGCTTCCAAGTGTTCTGGTTTTGAATATATGAGGAGCAGTTAACGAAAAGCTATAATTTTAATAGAAATGTAACCCACATCATGGCATCATTTTTCATTAGATTTTTATTACTTGTACGAAATAGTAAAAATACGAAATAGTACGAAATGTAAAATGCAGCAAAATAAAACTTTTGACTCGTTAAATTTTATCTTCGTAATATTACAAGAATGTTTGCCCAAGATAAATGGGAAGCCAACCATACAGACACTCGCTTATATAACGGACCGATGGAAATAATGGAAAACATTTGTTAATCGCAGTTTATTGGTAAGGATATTGACAATTTAAATGTAATTATTTATATAGTTTGTCAAGAAAGCGAGTTTTTTTATTTCACCGTCAATATGATGCGAGCTGAGACCTTAAAAAACTGGTGCTTTCGAATTATGTATCCAGTCAATAATCCATTGGTCTTATTATCAATTTTCTGCACATGTTACGAATTTCAGCATTACACACTGGACGAAACTGCGGGGAATTGTCTTAAAGGATAATGGGAAGCTAGATATCTTTCCATTCCAGCCAACACCGGTGTGTGTCTATGTACAACCTTGCTCTCTTTGGAAAATTCTTTTGAAGGCATCGCCATGTACTTGTTGTGATGTATTTCTTGAAGAATAAGAATACAACTAATCCCCTCTCATATTTAGAGAATGGCATTAGGAGTGCCTATGTTATGGCAAACCATTATTGTGTTGTTCATCGAATGTGCACTGCATATGGGGATTACACCGCTGCTGCTTTTTGGCAAATGATAGAATGTCGACAGATTGACGTGAGACAATTAATCGAAAGCTGGGTATCGTATCATAAACCTGCCAAGAAGGACCGCTCCCTTTGTCGCATCGTAAAATGGTTCAATAAGAATAATGAAGAACCATTCCGGATAATACCTTTGAGATGATGAACTCAACGGGCCAAAAAGATTATCTTGGCTTGTATACCAGTTTGGAGTGTTGGGACTACATCGGCACATCATTTACTCCCTATTTTCCATTTTCTACCTTTTTGTTGCATGCTGCATCATCTCATCTCGGAGCGCGTATCTCTGTATGTACAAAAAGGCAGTGCAGTGGTAACGAGAAATGTGTGGTCTGCTCTTCTCATGTCGGATTAGTTAGATTTCATATCCGATATTTGGATTTGATTTTACTTTATGACCAGCGCAAGTTTTTATTGCAGCGAACAAAATTTGAAAAGATACCTAGGAGTGAGTATGCGGTAATATCTCAAACACGTACGTTTGTGCCGGTCGGGTCATATCGATTATCATTATCATTCTACTTCCACAACTTGTTTCTACTGGGCTCTTCATGTCTTAGCTATTAAACTTGACGAGTGGTTTGCGAGCAAATGAACAAGAAAGCATTTTAAATCTACAGCATTCATAACCATATATAACCATGTATATTGTGAAGGTGCAAGGGAGTTTATGGGTGAGTTTTCATTTGTAAAATCGACAGTTTCACGTGTATTATTTGTATGCAACTTTTGTAGGAATGTAAGCAAATGTAGTAAAATACATTAACAAATATTCATAAGTTTCATTGATTCAGAGAATCCGTAATTCCGTAAAGTGCAAATGGTATAAAAGATTACGACGACACGATTCAATGAAATTCTGAAAATATCTTCGCAAATGGCGAGCGAATAGTGATGCATGACATGGCCTGCGTGACGTGCGGGGCTGCCAGTGTGTGTCACGTAGCATGATGATTTAAAAAAATGCTAATCGTTAATTGCATTCATGAAAATGTGCATAGTTACTTCTCATTTCTTATAATTCCTCTGAAAAGTTGACTGCAATTAAAACTATCGATCCCACCAAACGAATTTGATTTGATTTTCTGTGTGCTGTAAATATAATAAATATTTTAAATTTTTAAGTGGTATTTTTAACACATTGCTCTTGTTTTTAACAAGCATTGATTATAGGCTATAAGTTATACACATGTTTTCGAATATTTACGAAAGACCATGATTTTTTTACTGGAAAACAATAAGTGCAACTGCATTTGGAACATTTTTGTGCTAATGCCACATTGAAGAGCTGTTACTCATCTTCTTTATGCACTTCTCGGAGAAGGCGGAGCGGTTACTGTTTCTACTTGGCGATCGTAACGGTGTTTCTTACTATCAGTGTGTCCGGGGGGTTCAATCTCCGAATCTCTCGTGTTCGCGCTTTATTAAAACGGGTTTCCAGTGTGATGCACCGTTGCCTTGAGAAAATTGATGTTTGGAATAGATTTTGAATGCTAGGGGAATTGTCAACAATGTTACATACAATGTTGTGTCTGGGAAAGGAGAAACGTATATACTGACCTTTCAGTAAACGCCTCAACTGAATTGGATTCTAGTCTCATGTCTGTCTTCACTCCAGCATTCTACAAAATAATAGTTTACACCCTGACGAGCTAAAAGAGTTTAAATTGAGCGTTAAACTGTTTCGTGAATTCGGGCATATTTAACCGACTAAGAATTAGGAAATGCTGTCTGGCTTGTTACTCAACGTGATATCTATTTTCACTCGTCTATTCACATTGTCATTTCCGTTTATTTAAGGCTATTTGTTTCCTTACTCTAGCAAATGGCCCAGAGCATGTTCGTACCTGTGCGCACGTGACAGTAAACAAGTACCAAACTCTCTTTGCACCCCTTCCGTTAAAAATGATTTGTAATTTTCATCATTGACTACTGGAACCTAGAACAAGGCTAGTCTTAACCAACACGAGCGAAAAATTCATTGAGCCAATTAAAACGTTAATTAGTCAGAGTACGCGTGTTCTACGTCTCGTAATCAATTGGCAATTTGCTCCGGAGATGTCAAAAACTGCCAAACGAAGTGCTTCAGCGACTGTTAAAGCTGAAAATGGAATTGAATGAACTCCAGCTAATTCTTTGGAAACAGACTAGCGCTAAGTATCTACTTACATGTGACTTTACACGGAACTTACATAGCATTTCATTAGCCAGAACCAGAAGATAATTAGGCGCTACAAGTTATTAATACCGGGTCGCTTGTCTCTTCTCTTAAAAATAAATACTATGAAACAAAACAAAGTTACAAAACAAATTCCATACATTTTGCATCACAAATTGATCTATATTTTTGTCGCTGTATTTATTTATTATTATTTATTAAATGAATTTTGTATAAAAAATGGAGTCATGTTGTTTGTTTCCCAACATATTATCGACGAAACGGAAAAGTCACCTTTCGGTGTCCAGACGGAAGCAGTACCTACCTATGTCTGCTTACATCTATGTACCTTTGTTTCGTAATAATAGGAATACCGAAGAAAATCATAATATACAACCTGGTATCTTTCTCCGATAACTCGACAGTTAAAAATTCTATTGATAACCATAGCGACATTCTGAGTAAGGATTTTACTCCCCCACTGTACGAACAATAATATTTTATTTATTTACAATGCAACTCGTCAAGTCATAATCTAATATTGCTTTGTGCTGTAATAACTGTGTACAGGAAGCACAAAAAATCCTGTAAGCAAGATTGTTTTTAGTTTTCAGCCATGTGGTTGTGATCCCAGGCCAGGGAAGTTTCTTCCTATTTACTAGAAAGAGAAAAAGCTGAAAATTGTTATTATTATTTTTGGCTACAGTTTAAAAAACGACGAGCGGGGAAAGTAGACTAGACGCTTTTTGACTGTTTTTTGGACGACGACACCATCCTTGTATCGTCATCCATCCTTCTACTGCTGCGCTATTACTTACTACTTGTTTAGAATTTTTCTTGGCATCGCAGGGTGTATACACACACAGAAGCAGCGCAAGGCTTGCGTTGGCTGACGTTTCTGCTACCGGGTTCTTCTAAAAAAAACGCAAACAGCAAAGGCAAGCAAGATGAGAGGAGAGCCAGAAAAGCAGAGTGAGAGGGAGGGAGAGAAGGAGACAGAGAGAGAGAAAGAGTTTTCTAACTTCACGCCGGATTAGCCTCCAAGTCTAGCTAGAATGGGTTCAACCAACCGAGAAGATGAGAAAGAAGAGAAACAGTGTTGTGAGCAAGAAGAGAGGAGAAAGGAAGACATGCTGCTGCTGATGCTCTCTCTCTCTCCCCCCTTCTTTTTTTTCTTTGCAAGTCTCCTTTCCGTTGCTTTTTCTTACCACGCCATCATACCACCACTACACCATTTCCAGACCTTTTTGTTCATTCCAGCAGATTCCAGAATACTTCATACCTCACAAAACCGAGCGACAGGGAGAGTAAGAGGGTGAGGGGGTCTAATCTAAAATTTGTTTCTTCTCTCTGTAAAAATATTTTTGGTATAGTTTTCTTCACGTTGACGAGATATTATGAAGCGACCAAGACCACATGTGTACCATTCTCATTTCATTGTAGATTACATAATAATTTTTTCCCTCTCTGTTGTGTGTAGGAGGAGATGGTGAGTAAAACGAGAAACAGCGAAAATGTTAAGCCTTCTGGAAAACAAAAGGTAGATGCTTCGGTTTTAATTCTAATTTTGATGGGATGCCTCAACGAAATGCTAGAATTGCTAGATAACGGATAATACCGCTGTTTTTTTGTATTTCTATTTATTTATTTATTTATTTATCGCCAGTAGGAAAGTGTTTGTTTGGGGAAAAGGGAATAATAATTCCAGTTTATTGAATTGATCCAGTTCCAGACGTAATTAATTAGTTCTAACAAATATCGACAACAAATGGCATAATATAGGGCTAAATAAGAGCTATCTTGTGTAAATTTGCAGTCGATGTGAAATGGAAAATGGCAAGAACACTTGTGTCATGGCAATTTATTTTTTGATGGATAAGCCTTGTTTTTAACTACAACATGGGTGAAGTTAGCCATGAGAGCAATTTTTCTATTACAAAGTTTTGTTTCTTTTTCCTCCGTAGGGTGTAGACAAAACAGAGAGCTTCCAGAACTATTTTTGGAAACTTTTTCGGGGGTTTTTAATACAAACCCAGAGCTTCGCCAATTTTTAAAGCAAATTAAAAGAAAGTTCAGATATAGGGTGTTATATATCTCTTTCTGTGTATCAGAGTCGATATACCTATCTTGTATACATTTTAATAAATAGTTCACAGAGAGTGGGTATTTGTTTTGCTGTGCGCAAGGGGCTGCTGCTACATTGAGGAAAAGGATGAAAACTCAATTCTTGTAATATTTGAAAAATTGGATTTTCTTTAAGGAGAGCACGAAAGGGATGTTAGTTTAACGCTAAGAAAGGAATAGAGAAAAAGGAAAATGGAGAATAAGAAGGAGGACACACTCAACACTCACTCTTTTGCCAGATTTTTTTTAACAAGTTGACAAGAAAGTAAGAATTATATGATGTTAAAAATAAGAGATTTTTTTTCTAAAATAGAGAGATAGTTTCAGTTGGATTGAGAGAAGACTTGAGTTTTCGTTTTTTTAAAGGTTGGTTTGTCTTCTTTTAACTCTCTGACTGACTGAATGTGCAAAAACCATGTTGTGAATGGAATGGATAATTGAAGTGTTTGGTCTTTTTCATGGTATCGCGTGGAATGCCATGTTTTGCTATGGTGTGTGGTATGCTACACGGTGGGAAGTAGCTACCGAAATAAAACGGTCGTAGTTTTTGCCATCACAGCAAGCAGATAGGTACACACATACACACACACAAGGAGATAGATGGAAAAGGAAGGGGAAAAGGAATAACAGAACGAACGGGATGCATTCACAAAGCAAGTCAAACGTAGTTAATGCGATGCAACTTTAAGCTTTTTTTCTTGCTGCATCTCTCAAAAAGAGACTGAAAAACTGTTCTGTGCTGACATGTCATATAAGGTCCAATTCCCTAACAAAAAAAATCTTTCTCTTTTCTGCTTTTTTACTCTCAACTCTAATGTGACTGCTCTGTGTAGTTACGAAAAAACGACATGAGAAGAAGTCGAATGATCTGCTCTCCGATCTAAAGAAAAAAGGACGTGTACCGTTTACATAACGTACAAAAAGGAGAAAAAAAAGAAGAAAGGCCGGATAAGATAGATGGATAGAAAGAAAAAATGGAAAAGGAGAACAAGAAAGAAACCTTTAAAAAAATTCCTCGTTCCGTTTTCTAGTCCTCCTTTTCTTAGTCCTTTTGCTAATCCCTCTTCTCCTTTTCGTCTTGTCTTCTTCGTCTTGAGCCTTTTAAGAAACTGCCATTCTAAATCTCTGTGTTCACTCAACCAGCTACAAATCTAGTACATGGTACAACATGCTTTTCTCTCTTTCTCTCTTTCTCACTCGTTCCTTCAAACCCTTTTTTCTGCTTCTTGATTTGTCCTCTTTTTATCTCTTGTTTAACAGTATACTAAACTCACCATAGGACCGCGTATCTATAAACGAAAGACAATATATCTGTATTGGAAGGCACAGGATGGGCGAAACAGCAACAGCAGGTGACTCTTTCTTCCTTTTGATTCGTAAGGAAAAAGGTACGATAGACAGGATAAAAAACAAAAACCGAGAGAGAGAGAGGGAGTGCGCGCTTTTTGTGATCTGACGACAGATTTTTCTGTTTCAATGGAATGGGCATTTCAGGGGTTTTAAAGTATAAAATTAAAGGGTATTACGCCTTGCATGTGGGACCACAATCGTATCGCGACGTTTGCTTGTAATTTTGAAAGTTCAACGATATTTTAACACTTGAGTAACACCAGCACCCCACCTTCAAAGAAGCAGCAATCGCGATATATTATTGCATTGGTCATCACATCAGATACGGCATTGGCAACTACTGGCAGTCTTACGGTAGCTGTCGTCCTTACAATGAAAAGTAATATTGTGGTAGTTTTGCGTTACTGCTCGTTAAGAATTTTTTTGCAGGTGCGTCTCAGCTTTAAAAAAATGTTTCAACACGTGGTACATTAATATCACGGCATATCATCGTCATCATCATCATCAACATCATCATTATCACTATTCAGCACACAAGAGATACGTGATACGAAGCGATTATTGGCATTACCGATTTGCACAAGAGGTATGGGCGGAACATAAAAAGACGATTTAAGGACAGCATTTTCACAGGATTATCGACAAAAGGTCGAGCTAAATCAGTTAAGAGTGGTGGTAAGCCGACAATCTGAGAAAAAAAGTGATGGTGTGTTGGTATTAGTATTATAAAAATAAAATGAAAGTTTATCGAATAATTGGCTGTGTTCATTTTGCCTCACCAGACCAAATTTATTATTAATATTATTTATTTTTCTCAAAAGGGTTGCACACATTTCTGTTTTCTTATCAATTTATGGCCGACTACCTCCTTAGCTGTGCTTTTGTTACCGACTGTAACCTAACTATTATTGAAAGATTATCTTTCTTTTTCTGTGACTGATATGCCGCGTTATGTATCCCTCGGTATTAAAGTCTAATATCTTGTCATTATAGCCTGCGGTCTTTGATTCTTCTTCTTGTACAATTTACAGATAAGTAGGTATAAGTCACTGGCCTGACGTTTTTCAACACCGCTTTACTTTCTGCATTGGTTTTCAGGGGGTTGCAGAGATTACATAACACTTCTTAAGGTATAATTACATCCCTCTAAATAAAATTTCTAACGTCATTATACTACTCTTTAAATGCGGCATGAAGTGCAACTAGTTAAAAGCATTGGAGACAACTCGATCTCATCTGTGTGCTGAAGCGGACAAAATTGGCGTTAGCGTCGAAAAAGTACATGACTTCGTTTCCTCATCGTCACCTTTCGATTTAATCTTAGTGTGTGAGGAAATTGTCTTTCCAAGGTTTTGTCTGTCTAGAGGAGACCCTTGGAATAAAAAAAATATCTTATCGTATATTACGTGAGACTAAAATGATATACGTTTAAAAATAAACATTATGTTGAGTATGTACAGTGTACAGTTATAACCAATTATAAACGAATACAGCGTTTAGATGCCATTAAAGTATGTGTTTTCAGTCTATTGTAAAACACTGTGTATGCAGTAGCATTCAGGCATGCTCTCATAACCAAAATCAACTTTATGTCAGGGCCATTCGACCGTGTAAAATAGTCCTGACATGTTAATGACTCTTGGCGTTCCTGAGTAGGTAACCTCTGATTTCCGCTTTGCTGCACTCATGTGATGTCAGATAAAAACATTTTATATGGCATTAACAAAAAAGCCCATCTTTAATGGAAACAATTCATTAATACTTTCTTTTATTATGGTTTGTACTTTGCGTCTGCAAGTAGCACTACGGTTGTATGTTAGATGCTTACAAAAATAGTCTAACACAATAAGAGTCTTTAAAAGACGTTTGTATTTTTAAATATATAGATTGGCATACAATTTACAATATTTGTTCTAAACTTACCAATTTAAGAGATATTTGCACTACTCTCTGGTGGCTTTAATTAGGAGAATAATGCAGTATAGCCCCAAATTAACCGTCAGTATTTAAACTTGAATCCGTTGCATTTGTTTTACATGAAAAGAAAGGTGGTAATCAAATCCTCAAAATTAAATATCTGGAATGAGTAAAGGTAATGCTTTATTTATCGTATCGTATTTTAATATCGACAGAATTAGATTGTTGACTTACGGACGTGCTGCGACTTACACACTAGTCAGCAGAAATCAACCCACAATGACAAACATTTTGTTTGCATACTAACACCCTATGTGCCATGGAGCAAAGTAACACTTTTTGCCCACAATGTAAAAAAAGTACTTATACACTTTATCATAGAAACTTCAGCAAAATTTCGGCGTAATCGTTGTTGGCAACAATGAAAGAATGACAAAAGCTTATTATTATGCATAATTGATTCATTTCATGGTGGCGGATGTTCGATTATCCATATCATTCGTCCCCATACGATATGTGTGTGTTGTACATAAATTAATATCTGACAAATTAATATGTTAATTTAGTATCGGTGATTCCTACAAGGAAAGGAGGAGAGAAACTGCCTGTTCTACTCTATTAATGAGTATGACTAATACTGGTGTCAGATTTGCACAAAAGCTACATCAGTTTATGTATACGCCGCTGAAAGAACGACGAACGAGGAGCATTATATCATCTCAAAGTGAAAATTGGTACATTGTTTATTGTTTGTTATCTCATTGACCCCACACGCTCTGGCAAACTTGGCAGAATCAAAGTTTTACATAAAAACAAAATCACATTACAGAGCGACTGTTCGATATTCCCTCTGCCATTTATTTATTTTTTCCCTTTGTGTTCCAGCCCAGTCAGTGGGTAATAACATTATGTAATTCATGTAACAAAACACACCACTCAATAAGAACCTACTATTGTTGCTGCTATTATTTGATCGTTCTCACATGCATTGCAGTCCTCTTCATCATCATCAGCATCTTCAACAATAGAAACCGGTGTAATGGCAGTGGCTGGTGTCGGATGGATAGGGGAAAGTTTGTAAGATTGTCTGACAATGAGTGTTGCTGCTGCTGTTATTACTTGCTACTTGCACAATTGCTGCTCAGTCAGTGAACGGTGGTGGTGGTGGTGGAACACTAATAAAAATGTATTTCATCCTTGGGTGGTATATGTATCAATATAAACTTCTTGTTAATATCACGATAGTGCTGGTGGCAGCAGGAAAGTGGCAAGTGAAGAGCGCGATCAGGAAAAATGAAAATAATGCAAACGTCGTCGTCGTCAGTCGTCACTCATCCACCCGAAACAAACGTCGGTCCATTTACACGATCAGAAAATCATTCAAGTTTAAAAAGTCACACCCAGACGGAGTCGACCCAAGACCGAAAAATGAGAGATGCTGAGTGGAAATGTGGTCCAGGCAGATTACGCGCATAGGGTACCAAGCACAGCAGACATTAAAAGTTCAAATGGTAAATCTAATGATGATAATAACAACAACGATAATAATAGCGGTATCGCATAATCACATATCGTATTCACGCAGTCATCATAAAGGTCGCATTTCATCACCAACCTCTTCATTCTGCCTATACACCAAACACACTACACTACAATATCTACATATTGCAGCATTATACCCTATAAACAGAAAAAAACACATTAATAAAATCCGACACGTGCCCGTACGAAAATCGCTGTTGGAGATGTTGGTGCTTTTATTTATAATGAAAACGAAATAATTTTTCAAATTGGCTCCTTGCTTGTACTGTCAGATAAAACTCTCCTCTATCTTTTTGTACAGAGAAAATGTTTCAGTTAAATTCTATTCAAGCAAGAGGCATGAAATCTTGACTTGAAACGTGGCGGAGAAAATTTTCCTGCCTACATGTCATCAGTTGCAGTGCCTACGGCCTCCTTTATTGGCGCTCATAATTTTTATTAAAATATTAGCCTTCTATCATATATACTGCTTTTTAGTATTTAAAAAAAACTAAATCCGAATACGTAAGTAAAAATATGACGTAAATAAGATATTTACATGCAAGATTTATCAGCAGATACCATTCTATTTGATGCTCCAGGTAAAATACTACGCATATGGTAGCGCAACTACAAACCTACACGTAACTGCCAATAAGTACCTTTATATGTGGTAAATATAGGACTGTTATAGTTATGTGTAATTGGTTTGGGGAAAATCGAATAGGCATTACAACGTTGTTACATTCAAATTTTCATTTGGCTTCACTGACTCTTACTTTTGGAAGCACGTTTGAATTTACCGCTTTGCGCTATTGGCTATATTCATACATACATGCATTGTCGTATCGTTCGACGTCGTATTGTTGCGTGATCCATGAAAATGACTTGATACATATTTATTTACCATGAAGAGAAAATGCTGTTTCTAACAACTCAATTACTGCTAACGGCCTTGTTATTCCCCTCAGTACGTGTTACCCTGAACTTTTGATGAAACTAGCTTTCAGCATTATATCCAGTTTGTATATTGCTTAACTCTGCGCCCACCATTTGAGCAGCCTCTATCCATCCGAACGAAACGAACTGGACCCGCTCTATCAAGATGTGACTCTGAGAAGCGGCAGATAATGATCAGTAGTAGCAGCAGCAATCACAAGGCGTGAAATAATCGCTAAATTTATGCTCAAAATGTTCGCTATGCCAAATGATGTATTTTATTCACGGCTCATCTTCATTCCACAAAGTATTCTTGAAAAGAGGATACCTTTGCAGAACCACTTGGATGAATACAAATTTCTTGTTAATAAGAACTTTCATTTCTATCTACGACCAGCTTAGTGTGCTTGGTTCTGGTTGTATATAATTTTGCTTATAGTGTCCGGGTTTATTCATTATTTCTTGTTGCAGTGTCCTGCCTTTACATTGTATGATAGTTGAGGTTCTATATGTCATGTTTAAGTACATCACTTGAAATTATGCATTTAAATGAAACTATAACATTCTTCTCGGTCATATCAACAGTTGCGCATTTATAGTCTTAGTACGTCGAGTAGGAAACCTTGTTCTATATAGTACACATATGCAAATATTTTAGGGTATTATATGTAAATGTTTATTTAATCCATTTACTTTCATATGTTATCAAATCAAATAAATTTAAAATTCCAGTCAATCGTAATCGGTGCAACCGGTGGAAATTCTTACAATAAAAAGACTTGTAAGTAACTCCCACCCAATTACACATGTATTCAAAAAATCCCAACTTTTGTGTCTCGCGTCTTAACGATCATGACTATTCTAGTGTACCCAGTCGGTTTTTACAAGGGAAGACTTGTGCTATTTGATTGTTACGGGGTTTTTGTAATCGACTTGCTTCTTTTAAATATTATAAATACCACATGTGAATTAGATTTGCATAAGTGTACTATGTTTAACTTAACATATGTTACAAGATCCTAGTTATTTATTACTGAACTTATAAACGATAGTTAAGAAAGGAAGATAAAACGTAAGCCCGCTTTATTGCTTCTATGTCATATCTTCGCTTGCAGACAATGACTTGCGGCTGGTCGTACTGTATAGTTTGGCAAACATCTACAATATACTTTCATTTTACTGTGCAACATTATTAAATTAAACTTCACAACTGTGGTCAAACGCGTTTTACTTTACTTTCACCTTTGTTGCTGGAATTTTTCTTTATTAACTACGGAGAGCATTTTAATGCTGAAGTAGTTTATGCGATCAGTATGT
>JAHZNE010006903.1:0-21753 GCA_027744055.1 Callyntrura sp. NNG-2020
GGGGGGGGACATTCATATCCTGTAATACACTATGACTCCTCCCCCTTCCTATCCTTTATTGCTAAATCTCAAAATCCAGGGGGGGACATGTCCCCCTCGTCCCCCCGGTTTCTCCAGCCCTGTATGCATGTGTCTTCTAAAACGGCATTTTTGTGAAGTAACAACTCGGTCCACGATTACATACAACAACATAGTTACTAATTTCATGAATGTCTAGCTGTCTCAAAAAATCTTCACTAAAATCAAAATAAATTACTCATTAGTTATTGCTGGTGTATTTCCCATTGCTTCCATCGCTGCCTATAAAAGCGTTTTCATGTTGATACTTTGGCCAGACAATTTCTGCCCTATCAGGGAGACGCATGTTTTAATAAAAACTTCGAATACACTTTACTTTAAGACGGCTCATATTAATATTGGAACTCGGAACTACCAGTTAACCAGTTAACAATGAACCTTAAATTCCCCGTTTTCTCTACACATTTTCTAGCATTTCTCCTTCTTCTGTCCCTCCTTGCGCAGATCTCAACGGGTATGGTTGACACCACTACTCTATAACTTCTACATATACTATCTACCTTAAATAGGCTAATTGTCGTTGACTAAAACTATTATATTGTTTTTCTATAGCCCGTCCTCAATGGGGTGTTCCTGCTGCCGCCTCCACCGCCAATGCCATGGACAGAGCCAGAGCTGCCGCCCCGAGGAGTATGTACTCCCCCCGGGTGGGGTACAGACAAGTTATGCGGAATCCGAGTTGGGGATATAAACCCTCCTACTGGTGGGGTTACAGACCCGGAAGATAAACAACTTAAACCCTTAAAACTAGTCAAAAATCCAATGATGAACGATTTTCATTTTTTTTAAATGGAAATGTTCCTTTGTGAACTCCTCTGTTATCCTGCCTCGCTTCCAAGGCAATAAAGTCTAAAATTGCTACAGCTCATTGTGAATACACTCTCCTTTTGATGGTTCATAAATAATTATACTTTCGTCATGATACTCTATAAAATATCACCATCATCATCATATATAACAGTTCTGCCTTCATCTAAAACCAACCCCCCCCCACGCCCTATATGCGGTATATCCCCCAGTTTTTTTCTAATCAAATAATTCCGTGCGCACAACCAGCCCGTCCTCTCTCCGTCTCTCGTGTGTTTATTTATTTATCTGTCGGATTGAATGACGCTCCGGCATCTTAGCTGGCACTGGCAGTGGCAAGGACAAACAAGCTGCCTGCATTATTAAAAGGTAGAAAAGATCATGTCATGCAAACATCTCCAATATCATTTTTCATCTTTCCTAATGGTATGCCATATGTGTGCTGGAGCAGCGCACCAAGTTGATACTTTTGCCCTTTTTAGATGGCATGGATATGATTCGATTACTTCCTTTCTTTTCCACAAAAGTGGATATATATGCCCTTTTCCCCCGCATTTGTCATGGTGTAAGGGAAAACAAAGTACAGGAAAGAGTAGTAATAACGCAGAGAGTTATGAAATATGGAAAAGCGGCGAAAATGGAATTGTGGGGAAAGGTAGGTAAAAATTCGGGCAGCTTTTTAGTACGCAACTGGCCATATTATGAGGATCCTTTCATTTCCACCCGCGCTTATAACAAGTGCTTATGTGAGAGGCAGTAAAATCGGAAACTGTAATGAACGTCTGTGGTGCTGTGCCGATTAGGAGGACAACGATTTTAATATTGAAAGGACCATGGGCGAGATAAGACAGGAGAAATGTACGTTGGAGTACACTCCCTTACTCCAACGGACAACCAAGCGGTTTAAGGACATCCAAGGGTTAATGTAATGTAATGAAACAGGGGGAATGTGACACTGAATTTCGCCTCGAACGGTTAATTAATCCTGGAAAAATCCATTTCCCGCGGAAAATGAAATGTTTCTACCAAATGGAAAATAACGGATTTATTGTCGAGTAGATTGGAGTTGATTCATCTTATTTGTAACTGTCTCATCCGACCTGTAATCAGGTCAAATTCTTGCCGTAGTTGCCCTGCTAGTAATAGCAGAGAGGTGGATCAAAAAATTCTGTTAATAATTAAATGGGCACGGGTCTACGATTCATAAATGTAGATTGATTGGGGAAAAAAAATTTCCCGGGAAAAAAAGAAGGAGAGCCCACGAAATAAATTGTTTTGCTACCGTTATTGAGTACATAAGCATTTCTGCCTGAGCTGGAGTCCATTGGCCAACGGTTTGCGGAGGCGAGTTGATTACAGCGTAAAACGGCTAGGGTTACCACCCTTGGTAGCTTTGTTGACCATCTCGTTAATCAAGCCAAAGGCTGCGATGCTGAAGAATAAGCACAAGATGTTCATTTTTACTCCTACGACCATCCTCGTTGATGGACTGTTTGTCTGTCTAATTGAGACATGGCTCATTTTCCGGTTGTGTGACTGATTTCCCTCCACTCCGTATAAGCCTACGCTCATATTCAATATTAGTCATTATTACTCGCTAGCCCATTACCCGTACTGCGTTGCGTATTACATTCCGGTTCACTCGCATTTACCTTACTTTCTTGTTTGCAGTCGTGGATGCTTCTGTCCGGAAGTGAAGACAAATTGTGTAGAGAAAGCAGAAAGAGACGTGTATGTACGTACAACTTACAATAAGTACTCATACATCGTATGCGTTACCCATTTTGATAATTTAATTAAAAGTCAAGATTGCTAATATAAGCCCTACTCCTTAATTACTTAATTACCCCTGTGTGGTAGGGGAGCTGCGCTCATTCATGTGCATATTCCTTTCAATCATTCACGCTATCGATTAGTGAAAACAGCCTTTCAAAATGTTTAGCTGCTAGGAGAGGAAATTGTGATAACAAGAAGAGAGAGAGAGAGAGATAGAGAGAGAACAATAGCATCCATTTACTGAGGCTTCTTCAGAAGATCAAGATGGACTGAACACATCAGTTTATAATAATAAAATAATTTCGATTGTAGCCCAATACGCAGCGAGCGTCGGCAGAGTGCGCAAAATGTTCGACTTTGCCGTTAGGACGAAAAGACAATGCTTGCTATGAAATGTATAATATTATATGTTTGTTTAATATATGGATTATTTATTTAATGCATTTAGCGTAGTGTTTGGACTTTGGACCAGTGTTTTTGTCTGGGTTTGTATAAAAACGTCAACATTCATAGAGAAAAGCCTTGGCGGGACCACAGCACATTTGAATTTGTTGTCTCTGTAATGCATATATGTGTGCCGCATGTATATACATTGCACAGACAACAAATTCAAATGTGCTGTGGTCCCGCCAAGCCTTTGCTCTATGAATGTTGACGTTTTTATGCCCCAGACAAAAACACTGCTTTGGACCATACACCCCAAACCCCATCAACGCGTGGAGCATCAACAGATGCGCCTTTCCCCTAATGTTCCCAAGAGATATGGCTCTTGTGCCCATTGTTCTCAGGAGATGCTTGGGTTTAACGACCTACGCGAAATTCAAGAAGTAATCCGGGAACAAATAGCGGTCATAGCGAATCAATAGCGACCAAACGCATAACAATAGAGACGGCTTTTACAAGTATTTACTAGCAGTTAACCATCTTCCGGGGGACTACACTAAAGATATAATAGGAGATTTTGTTAACAGCAGAAAGCATTTTAATCCTGAATGTAGTTTATGCAATCAGTATGTTTGTCTGTCTGTCCGTCTGCATGTCAGTCCGTAATCATGAAAACTCTTAAAGTAGTTGACAGAGTTATGGGGGGTGGACGCCCCCCATACATGTAAAGGCATAAAAAATAAAATAAAAATATACAGCGAAATAGTCTTGGATTCCTGTGCTTTCTGTAGCTTTCCCCAAAAAGGTGGATTACACCGTTTTATTTGTTTAAGTGGTACGACAAAACACATCACGTTTTGACAGACAGACAAGTCGACGAAACAAACCAACAAATGAAATCTTCCAATATGAAAATAATGTGTCTCCAATAATGAAGAATTTTCTTCCTTCTCTCTAATCTCAAAGGCTCTCTCTGTGTGTAGGTGTGAGCTAGCTGACTTGATTTTATAATGCATTTCCTCCTTCTTCAGTATTACTCTGACGTGCAGTCATCCCCGTCGGTGAAAGCAGACACTCTCCTTCTCGCTGCTGTTATGTGGAGCACCACTTTCTTCAACATCCTGCCGTGCAGTGTATTACAGCGGAACGTGAAAGAAGCAGACAACTTAAGTCAATCATTGTCGTTGTTGGTGAATTAAAATGGAGATCGGAATCCAAAACTTTCCATCCCAGTTTTCGTTTCGTTTTATTCAACTCCTCTCCTCTCGAGTCCCTTTGATTTTCCAACTTTCACAGAAAGACTCCTTGGCCGACAAGTCCAGTATTATGCTGTTATTACGCCACTGCGTCACTCACATTTTTGTGTGTGTCGTCGGGTAAGAAGAAATTGAGTTGGAAGGGAACTGGGGAACTTACTGACTTGTGGAGTTTCAACTTCTGTTGTTGTCATTATTAATGCGACTCGGGTTTCTCCATTCGATTATACAACTATATTAAAGTACAGCGTAGGACGACCGTAACAATTGACGATTCTCCAACAACCTCCTTTTCAAGAAGGACGACACTTGAATCAAATCATATCATACTACTTCTCGTCTTCAGTTTTCCTGTCGTTCCGTCCTCCTCCACAACTCTTCACAAACACACAGACAGGCCTGGCACCACCGTCACCGTAATGTTTTCTCGGATTTGAAGAGAAAAGGCTGAAATGAAATATCTTTGATTGGTGGAAGGTTTACTTTCACAGTTAGATTTGGATTGCATTTAAAGTACACATACATGCTAAAATGCATAATGTGCCAGGGTTGTGTTATCTTCCACATGTTCCCTAATTTTTTTTTAAATTACCAAGATGTGCTCAGGTTATATGTTTCCCGGTTTAGACATTTTGTATTTCAGGGAACCCTGAATGTTCCCCGAGCCTGGCTCTTCAGATCCGGAAGATAATACCACGTTGGTACGACATGCCCTGATTTGAATGGTTTTCTTTTCATGCCTTCTAACATAATGAAAGTAATTAGTGTAATGAAAGGGTTTGGATTTGGAGCTACATGCAGCCGCAATGGAGTTGTTGGTACCAAAGTTCAAATGATCGCCGGTATTTGACATGGATGTAGTTGACGTACCGCTTTCACTTCCCATTTCCCACACGTTTTGTCCTTTCCTTTACTAGGTATTTGTACTATTGTTGATGGCAAGATTGAGAAATGTCTGTTCCAGTACAGGGCTGCAGAATTGAAATCTGAGATGCTTGCAGAGATAAACCATTGCGTGGTTTTACGGTTACAGAGCTCCTGGTAGTAACAATAAGGTTTTATTTTGTAAATTCCCGGCAAAGTTTACGTCGTAGCATAAAAATTGTACAAAAGAGTCAAATATGAAATTCACTTCTTTTTTTACCATTATATTTACTTTGCAAAACACAATTTCTCGGTTTCCAGTATTTATCAGTTTCCAATTTGACTTTTATACAAATCCTGCTATAAACGACGAAGAGGTAACATTCCCCCAAACCATATATAAAAATTTGCGGATCAACTTTTTCAAATAATTTTAAATGAAAAAATGATAAAACTTCCCCTTTTCCCGCGAATGTATAAAACAAGCCAGAAATAGTATGTAACAACGTGAAGGTAAATGTTAGTTTGTTTATCTTCTAATTTTCTGCGCTTGTCCTCAGCTTCCACTCACTCTGTACCGGATTCCTTTTTAGACGGGTGTATAGAGAGTCTCTCATTCATTAACCTGCCACAAGGTAGGAAATTACTGTGGTGGCTGTTACCGATGCGGAATAGATGGATAACGCTAACTTTGGTTTTCATGCAACGTTTATACCCACTCATCATCACCAGCACCACCACCACCACCACAGACATAACTCAACTCAACACTGGCAATTACAAGGAATGTCGATCTAGGTATGCCTGTTGAGGCTATACAGGGTTTCTCTCTTGTCTCCAGTTCCCTGAGACCATAACAAATAGTAAAGTCATTTAGTGCCGCGCCCAGACACATGAAATGGTTAAATATTTTCTCCAATTTTCCTTCATTCTGCATTTTTGTCCAGTTGCCTTCCAAACCAGCCTAGCTAATAGTTAACGTTAAATAAATAATGAAAGAGAACATAGTTCCGGGTTTACACCAGGGATTGCGTCCGTTTTGTATGTACACCCCCCATTACCGTCACCTATCCTCGCAATGGGAAACATCTTGTGGGGAGTTGTCTCTCGGCCTCTCATTTAGTTTCCAAGGCATTCGCCTACAACAACAGATAGTCAGTCATATGATGCGTCTAGCTTTTTTCTCTAGTCGCCGAAATGGGAGTGAATGGGACACCAGTGCTATCTTTCGGAGAACATGACGTATAAACATTCCCCTGCAGCATATGTTTATTCCTCAGGTATAGATGTGGTATACCCATACCATAATACACAACTAAAGTACGTAGTAGTATCACAGAGAGGATGATCATGATCTGATCATCATGATTCACTCTCCTCATCACAATATCGATACACACACACAGAAAGACCAAAAGGTAGTCGAGTAAACACGAGCTATCATTAAGTGATTTAATACTGGGATGAGGAGCCCACAAATGAGAATAATACTGGTTTAAGGTAAACTATTCTTTTGGAAACAAGGCGTGGGCCACACAGGATCCCAAATTAACAACTACTTGACTACATTTTCCAATTAGTATCTCGAAATCTGCTGAGGGGGTATTAATAGTTCCAGAGGAATAAAGGACGGATTAATAATTTTTTTTGCAGTTTAGGGCGGTGTTTATTAGAATCTTTTTTTGAAACTCCGATCATAGGAAGCAGAGGGAGGAGTGCGTAACAGAGATAAGAAAAGTTAAAAAAGAAGGGAATAAAGTTATAGGATTTAAACAGTTGTGCCAGTAAAATGGAAAGGAAATTGGTAACATTTGCATTTCTTCTGGTGTTAAACGCCTTATGGAGCGTAGACGCCTCTTCCCCGGTAGTATTATGGACACTGAAAAGGTAAGGAAGGAAACGGGGGATATCTGATTTGTGTAAAAGTTGCTGGAAATATTTTATTTACTTTTTATTGTAAATGTGTGCTGATATTTAATACGTAGAATTGGGGGAGGAAAGGCGGAATCCAATTTAAATGAGTTTTCGTCAAACCAATTTGCGGATTTGGTCGCCTGGAAATCGGAACACGGAAGTATTCCTGTAATTGCATTTGGACTCAATTCAGTAAGCACATAATTAACTGTTACAAGGTTTTGATGCTGTATTGATTATAACGCATAGGTGTGCTGCACTCCGACGTATTTTGTTACACTTTCCGTGATTTGTTAAACCTTCACTGTTAATTTGCACTTGTGGCGATCATTCACTTGGAATACTAACTTTTAAAATCTCGACCTTTGGTTTTGAATCCCAGTTGAGTCTTGAAGATCTCTCGTCTCAAGGTGGCATTGGCACTGTGGAACCCTTTGGTAAACTGAGAAGAATCGCTGATGCATCAGCGGAAACACTGTTATTTCCGGCGGTAAATTCTGCCGCAGATTCCATTTCTATTCTTCAAAGTAAAGGGTTTGAAGTGCAGCGGATCAATGCGGGGGACCCCTTGCCAAAAATTGAAAATCCGAGTACCATCCTAGTTATCATGGATAAGCCATCCGTTAATATGGGTAAAATTACTCCTAAATACACTACCGAATAGAATGTCGATAGAAATGGGGAAGATCCAGTTAGTCAAGTACACATTGGTACATAATTGTGCTTCCAGATGATGAGATCTTGCGAGTGTTTCAAAAATACACTTTGGAGTTTCCCAATCTCGTTGGAATGCTGTGGGGCAAGCAGTCTACCTGGTCGGAGGAGCCGGAGGATGAAACAAGTAATGATATATTGAGAAGAAAGAAGCGCCAGGCGCCTACACCCGGAGTCGATCTATTTAGTTACACCGATAATGACCGCGTGCTGTTGGTATTCAAGAGCGTTACCGTAGCCTTCAAAGGTCCCAATACAAAAGAGATGTGAGCTGGAATGAAATTAAGCGACAAATCTGTAATGTTGCTTTTAAGTTGATGTTATCATTACTAATTGGATTAATTTGAAATGTGCAGGAAACGTGCTACCTTTACTACAGCAACTGTAACTCCCAACAAAACTTTGGATCATGTTGTTCAGCTGAAATTTGAATTCCAAGCTCCAACAGTGGGAGAAAAAGTGGACAAATTTGAACTAGAGTAGGGGATGAGTTACAGTTATTCAGTATGATTATTTAAGTGTGACGGTTTCCCTAATTAAAAATGAAATTCCATTGATTTTATCTATTTTTAGCATGAAGTTAACTAATGGGACTTTGGGGTACTGGTCAATGACCCAGGCTACGGCAACTTTGGTAGCGACCGATGTCAGTTTTACGAACGCAGCGTTGAAGTCACCCATAGATTTGACGGTGCCATTGCAGTTCTCATTCCATTGTTCAAGGTTTGGCAGTTTGTACCCGACTAAGCAGAATGCCACGGTTCAAATCGATATTAAAGGATTTCAGGTTCGAAAAGCTACATCACATGTTTAATAGTCCTTTTTTTTAAATTGTAAATGGCTAGCTATACGGTATAATTAAATTTGTACAGATTCAGGCATTCATGGGACATAAAACGGCGATGGAGGATAAATTTTTGCCGGAATACGACTGTGTGGGATTCTTCACCCCGGGAATTTGGATGGGCATCTTTGTCACGATCATTTTGTTGTCGATCCTCACCTGGGGAATGAAAATGGTCATGGATGTGAAAACAATGGATAGGTTTGACGATCCCAAAGGAAAACCAATCTCATTTGGAAGTGGGGAATAGTGTGTCTGTGTCATCGTTTTTTTTCTCCTGCATTTAAACATATACATTAAATAATTACCTACCAGATTTCCTTTATGTAGTCTTCAACTAAACTGTTTTTGTCGATCAAAATTATTTAAGACTTTGAATTGAGTTCCGCACGCCCATTGAATGAAGAAAAAAATTGAGTACTTAGCATTGAAACGATATGGGGGGATGCCTTTTTCACTTTTGAGTTGATAATTCTGGATGTGAAGATGCTAATACCCTGGACGCATATTGCAATCCAAATAAACTTATTACTCGAATAGATATTACAAGTACACACATATAGTTCCAAGTTAAAATATGTCATTGAATTAAAAGAAGTGAATTAGTCGCAGAATTAGCTTGTTACATATTTAGGAAGGTAATGTAGATGGCGGAGGCTTCAGTCTCTTGCTGTAACTAATTGGAACAATATTATTAAGGCAATTCCAAGTAGTGTGTTAGTACATCACAGTAGATCTACGTAAAGGATAAATACCATAATAATAATAATGAAAAGGCATTTTCTCCAATTAGTTATGCTGGCAGAGCAATCGTTCAATATTTGGAGCCACTCTTTCAAACTAAAGGTTAAATCATCCTCAAAATAACAAATAACCTAGTCATTCAACACTTGTTAGGACTTACTAAACTGGATGATCCTGATGATGATGATGATGATGATGATAGAACACACATGATGTTACGCTAATCCTATTTGTTGTAGACTGATTTTTAAATAAAGCATGTTGTAGTAAAGATCAATTAACTGGTATTCTTCAAGGGAAATTACGGAGCGCCGTAAGGCCTTTGTACAACAGTAGCAGCAAAGTACTTGTCATGGTACTTACCTGTAACAAATTAAATATAACCTGTCACCTTCACTGCATTTTGTAAGTTGTTTTCATTCTGATTTATTCATTCATTGTTGTCAGCTACAACTGCACTGGGATCTAACAAGTCCGTCATTACAATCAAAATCAAAACTTTTCGACACGCATAATAATTGCAGGAAGTGTGCTGATCCGTTTAAATTCATCATGAATATGTCTTTTTTTTTATTTACAAATCACAAGGTTTCATATAAGTTTCAAGTTGATCCTGATGAAAAGAATTAAAAGGGGAAAAGACAGAGGCTTAACAAATAAGTAACCGTGTGTAAACATGAACGAATATAATGTACACAATAAAAATATATAAACGATAAAAGTTTTGCTGCTCTGTACTTGTACACACAGGAGCTTTCCAAACTAAACTGGAACTAGGTCCTACAATAAAATCTAGTTTCCATAGCAACGAACTACATAGCATTTTATTAAATGGAAAGGTTGAACACTAAATAACACAAAATATTATTATTAAACGAAACCATCTATGTAGTAACATGTCGTCACCACTCTGACTTAAATATGTGAAAAACATTCCGGGCAAAAACACAGTGCCTTCGTCTCATTAAATATATAAGTAGTTTTATCAGTATTAATTAAACAGGAGGTTATTTTCAATTGTTTTATTATCCACCACTCAATATTAATGGAATTGGATGGAAGGTATATATACATCATGTGTGTATAGTAGATTTAAATACTTTAAATATGATCTCCATAATAGACTACACCTGGAATTAGGATAAATAACGACACGACGAGTATAAAAATGTTACCCTAGATCTCGTTACTATGTACCACTAACTAGATAGGCACGTACAACCTAACTCTAACACGGAAAGGTAAAAAAAAGCTCATTAAACTAATTCACCGAAACTAATTCAAAATTGTATCTATTATTATTTAGTTGATAACAGCTCCAACATTTAAATGCAACGTCCAAATGATCCCTATTAAATAGTATTCCCTGATGACAGCTAACTATTGTATATGATTTTCCTGTGTGACTTAATATTCTTCTTATTTTTTGGTTCAATTAAATACTAACTTTTAATGGACAACTAAAGCTCTCATTATATTGTAGCCCTACACGCTATAAATGATAAAAACGGTTTCCAGTTATTCCTGTAGAGAGTCATTTAAGGAGGAGTTCTATATCTTTTGTTTTATTTACTTTTGAGGAAGACATTTTAGATCTAGATCGGTAATTTTAAATATTTTAAGAAACATAAATTCTAATTTGCTTAAAGCTTCACATCGTTAAAACTAAAATAGAATTTGATCCAAAACTGAAATATTTTGCCGATGTTTGCTTATTGAACCGACCTTCACAAGTTCCACCCTACTGCACTGCAAACAGCTCTATTATTATTCTACTTCGCGATACAATCAGACGTACCGGCAGTTTTGTTTAAATGTTCGACCAGAAGGAAATGAACAATCGACGGTATTTAGTCATGGTAGTGTCATGTAATTGATAAGATAGGTAAGTTAGTTCTACTGATATGTGTACATCTCTCTCAAACCGTTGCACAAATAAATAACTATAAATAAACTGGAAAGTTCTGTAATTTATACTAATCAGTCAGTATTTATAAAAGGTGAGAAGGACTGAAAACTGTTCCATGGAAAGATCTGTTTCGCTGGCTGTTATTAATTAGATGAAGTGAACTGATATCTCTGAATGGGTACTACTGCTACAGTACCACTCATTACGTTTTGTACAATATGGTTACAACTAAGAGCAAAGTCGTGGACGGAAACGTAACTATCTATTATGGTGCTGGCTATTGTAGGGAGTTTTACGGTTTACGGTGTAGGGATACTAGGGTTGTAGTTATATTCCGGGGGTAATCTTAACTGCACAGTATTTATAAACACAGGACGACCCTGGATGGTCGTCATAATAAGTGATAATTAACAATGAGGATGGTTTCATTTCTATAAGTGTAAGGCTGTGGAGACCCACGTTTCTTGGCACAACAGTTGATTATATGAAGAGATTTAACATGTTTCGACGGCAACGATGATGAGTTTAAATGAAGACGGAGGAAAGAGTTACACACACACACTGACTATATTATTAGTTGTTTGATGACACTCGCCGATAAAAGAGCAACTAGTATCGTGAGACCCTCACAGGAGCCCCCTAATCTTATTCTGGAACCACTGCTTCGAAGCGTTTCCGTGTCACCTGCGCGATTAAAGTAATAAAAAGAGAGGGGGTGCATTTTACGGTATCAAGGATTTTTATCATAGTTTAGCCTCATTTTGCCTTCCACACGTATTTAGCGCGTGTGCAAAGATTTTTTTTAGTCGCTCGAATGATATTTTTTATTCCGTACCCAGGACGAATTCGGTCGCAGGGGAGGACATCTTCCCGTCTCCTCCGGCGGAATAAGCGAGCACTCGTAGAACGTAAGTTTTCCCCGTTTTCAAGTTCCGCAGAGTCGCTTCCAATTTTCGCGACTCTATTGGTATTATGGTGTCGTTGGCGGTTGCAATGTCCTGATCCGCTTCCCATATGCGGACCTGCCGGAAAAAAGGAGCAGCATGAAACACGGAAAATGGAAGTGATGATAACACTTCACACCAACAAGATTACTACCTTGTAGCCTGTCAGCGTTTCTTCTTCGATCGACGGGGCCACGTAACGCCAAGTGACAACGACCGTGTTCAAGTCTTCCGCTTTCACGTTGACGGCAGTGGGGGGCTTTTGAGGTGCTTTCTTCAGCGTTCGTTCTAGCAGTAACAATAGCAATATTTTCATGTACATTTGTATCCTTAGATAACCCACCCTGATAAGGAGGACATGATGTGAACTGGTTATTGTTGCATACCAAATATAGCTTCACTCGCCGGCCCGGGTCCTGCAGAATTGTACGCCATTACTTGTACGTAGTAATATGTATTCGGCTGCAACCCCAAAATCAGGGCCCACGGCCTATCTGGAAATCTGCTAAGGTAGTTGATGGCGTCGGTGTCGTACAAATTATTATCCTTCTTCTGCCAGTATCGAATCCGATATCCCAACAACTTCCCTCTTATTTTTTCCCTGGTCTGGTCCACCGGTGTCCAAGTGACGTTGATGGCGGTGGAATTGTACGGAACAGGAATGACCACGGTGGGGGTAGCCTGAGGCATGTCCTCCGCGGTGTATGCCATCGAAATGTTGGATATCTCTCCGGGGCCAATGTCGTTAAAAGGTTGAACTCGAACTTCGTACAATGTGTAGTAGTATTGGGAGGGCACAGACACCACGTAGGAGCCAATGTTGCCCCACTTCCGAAGAGACTGGGACTGAAACTCCTCTTCCGTGTCTTGCCGATATCTCCTCCAAAATATTTGGTAGTAAACCCCAGGTCCATTTTGATCTTGAGGAGGAAGTGGCTAAAGAATCGTTCAAAATAACCCTTAAAATGCAATCTCTTGTCTAAAATTAAAGTCACGAATTTTTTTAAATGATTTTCTTACATCCCACGTGACCGCCAAGGAGTTTGTCTTTCCTCCTCCGCCACCCACGTTATCCGGTGCTTTCATGGGTATCCAAGGAAGGGTATTGTACTGGGGTGACGGGGCGGATGGAGGACCAAAACCGTATTCATTTGCAGCCATCACCCGAAATTCGTACGTGCACCAGGGAGATAGAGCCCCCATTATCTTTATTTCCTTCCGATTTATTTCCCCACTTAGCCGAGCGCCGATGACTCTGTCAGCGTCGTATGCCGTCACGTCTGCAAACGTAAACAAAAAAAAATTATTCTAGATTTTTGTAAATTTATTCCTGATAAGTTCCTTTTGGTCCGGGACAATAGCTTTCACGGTAACTTACTTTCCACCAGATATTTCCATGTTTGCTCCCATTGTGTTCTGCCCTGCACACTGTACAAGTACGCTTGAGCTCCATTCATAGCCCCATCGGTCCACCGAACGGTAGCGTTGGTGGCCGTCAGATGCAATATTTCTACCCCGCCTGGCGGTCCCGGTGGACCCCGAATCTCGACACGGGCCACGCTCCTTAATTTGCCCACCCACGTCAGCACTTCACACTCGTAGTCTCCCCGATCCGCCAAACTGATATTGAAGACATCCAAGTAGCCGGTCCTACTATCCATCCGAACTCGGTCAATCGTTTCATTAATTCGAAGTCCATTGTGCTTCCAGATGTAGGCCACATCCAACGCCTCGTCCACATCCGCTCTGCATCTGAGGGACAACTGGGATCCCACCGCAGACTGTATTCGATCCGGCAGCGGTTCTATGAGAACAGGTCCCCTCAGAACGGTTAGTCGCCCCGAGCTTTCTGAGGAGCCCAGGTTATTCTGCGCGATACAAGTGTACAGTCCTTGATCCTCCCGCGAAACAGGGTTTATATACAAGGCCCCGCTTTGAAGAATACGACGTCGACCTCCAGCCCCAATCATGTTACCATCCTTCCTCCAAGAGAATCTGGGTCTTGGCGCCGCTTCTGGAGCGCAACGAATTGTTACATTTCCCCCCTCCGCCGCCAGAATTTCGGGATCGACGGGTCGCTTTTTAAAACTTGGTCGTAGCACTGCAATATACACAAATATTTTTCCTACAACTTGTAACATTCCCCCAAAACTCAGATTTATCCCGATTTACAATATAAGACGTACGAAGAATGCGAAGTTGTCCCGAAGAGTATTTCGCCGCCAAAGAGCAATTCCATCCAACCACGTCATTATTTTTAGTAAATTTTTAACATACTCAGTTTGGCGTCCACTATCGCTCACTCCTTCTCAAGTACCTTGTATCCTCAGTTGGACCGAACTTTCCACGAATAAGCGGCTGTTGGTGGCTCGGCAAGTGTATTCCCCTTGGTCACTGATGCTCACATTTTTAATGGTTATCACGCGATTATAATTGGATAATATGGCATTTCTCGGAAGACCGGAGCCCCGTCGAGTCCAGTTGTAGGAGGGCACTGGGCTGTAACACAGACACAATTGCCATTGCCATAAATTATTTCGTCCACTCCGCCCCTTACTCAACTTGCCAGTAGATCACTAACTGTTAATGTGAAAGCTGTGTGAGAGGGAAAGGTACTTACTAGCCAAATGCCACACATTCCAGACGAACAGCGTCCCCGGCCTGGGGCGCCTCTGGGAATACTTTGGGGAAGTTATTGGGAAATTTTAACGTTTGGTGATTACCTAAAACGACAATGAAAGCAATTAGACACCAGGTGTATCATTATTAATAAGTTTAGACGGTTACTGTTTACCGTGAGGAATGATTCTCAAGTTGAAGAGAGGTCCATTTCTCCCCGAGTCGGAAACCTCACTTTGCACGTTACAACTGTATGTACCGGAGTCACTCATGTCCACCGCAGAGATATACAAATTGCCGTCGTAAGACACAAAAACTCGTTGATCCTCCTCCAAAAAATTGGGAAAGTAGTCCCTAGACCAGTAGTAATGAATGCCAGGGAAATGTTGCGGAGGATCGCAGTAAATGGCCTTTCCCCAGAATTGGTTGGCGTACTCCGTCGTTCGCTGCAGGATGAACTCGGCAATGTAGCCGAAGGAAAGACTGACGGATTCGGAGATGATGGAGCCAAAAGAGTTTGTAGCGACGCAGTGGTAGTTGCCCCTGTCCTCCTTCTGGTTGGGTTCGTGGATTATCAGGGATCCCCCACTCACCGTGAACTTGGAGTGCTTCAACGGATCCACTTTGTAGGAAACCAAGGAATTGTTTCGGTATTCCTCTTTGAACCATTCATACGTCGGGGCGGGCCACCCACCTGCCACACACCTGAGAAAGGGCAAGTCGGCCCATTAATAAAAATCTGCCTGTCAGGCAACATGCTTTCCCCAAAAAATATTGTTTACTTACGATAACGACACATAACTCAAGGGAACAGCCCTAGAAATGTCGAACACTTCTGACTTCGGCTCTTGAATGAAGAAGGGCCCTCTAGGGATCTTTTTCGGGTCGCTCACCTCCAGCCCGTACTCAAAATCCCTGGTATCAATCAAAATGTACGGGACGCGCGACAAAGGGACCTCACAAATGTACTGATGAGGCTCTTGGCCCGTGACCTTGAGCAGCCCCCAGATCCCAAACTGTCTCCTATCCGAAAAGCTGTACGCCAGGAAGTTGTACGGAATATTGAAACTCGGCAGGGGCTGGTCTTGAAGAAAGGCTTGATCCAAGTTTATCATGGAAGTCCCATCCGCATTTGTCCAGGAGCCGGGGGAGACCTCTCTCGTGGAAACGTACCATGTACGGTGCTGCGTGTCCATGGCGCCGAGTTTCTTCACCACGAAGTCGTGCTCATCCATACTATTCAGACTGATAAGGTCAGCATCATTCCCATATGCCTAGAGAAGAGACACAGGAACAAGTTGAGTAAAAGTTCGTTGCTGTCGACAACAGAGTTTTACATGAATGAACAGAAAACAAATAAAAATTCCTTTTTCCTACTTGGCAGTTCCTTTGTGCCTCCAGCCGCGTGTGCGTGGGAGACTGCACAAATCTGTAGCACGACTCTTTATGACTGTCCCACCTCTCCGGACAGCGTTTCTCCTCATTTCCGGAAAAGGTAAAGCTGGGATCGCTTATGTCCAACCGGGGCGTGTACGGAGGGAAAGGGTCCCTCCTATTCACGAATGGGTTGAAAGTGTCTTGTCGAGTGGGCAGTCGGGCAGGGCCGAACTGATTGTTGTTGTTGTTGTTATTGTTGTTATTATTATTATTATTACTATTAAAATTATTATTAAAATTATTATTCCCTTCTCGCGGATCCGGGGTCTGCTGATTGATCACATTCCCAAAAAAATCTCTAGGCGGCTCCCTCTGGGGCGGATTCCCCCCAATATTGTTATTTGTCACCGGGGGAAAGGGGAACTCATTATTATTCCCGTTGTCATTCCTCTGGGCCGAGGCCCCTTTTCCCCACGCCACCACAACTATGACGAGGGTCGTCACAACTTTAATTTTGTAAGCCATTTTTCCCCGTCCTAATCAAAACCCCATTCCTGAATACAATGTAGCAACGACTTCAAAACGCTCTTCTGTTCCCCTCTCGAACTCCTCGTCGCACTTGGATGCTCTATCAATGGGAGTCTCACCCCAGCAGTAAAAATAAAAACTGGACAACAGCGGGCCCCTCGCCAAAATATGCAAATGACTCATGCAAACCCAGCCTTCCTCTTCTCTACATGATGATTCTGACTAATAACTCCTCTCTGTGATTCCTCGCTGTCAAACGGAAAAAAAGGGAGCCGAAGACTCTAATGGTCATTAAGGAAGAAGAAACGGACAAGTAGTTGACTAAGTTGCGTTCCTTTAGTTTAGCTCTCCTCTTTATCCCCTTATCTCTCCTATACCGCTCATGACTGTGCTGCACTGAAGCTTTTTTAACATATCAGATTTTTTTTTATTCTCAGCCAAATGACTCCCCCTTCATACACATTATTTCATCCTGCATACCTGACATTTAGCAGGGCATCATCATCGTCATACCTGCCAGTGTTGACTCCTCGTCTCCTTTTGCATTGCATTGTTAGCCACACCTTGGCAACACGGTCGAGTAAAGAAAATGATGTTAACGAAATTTCCCCACAATACATTTTCATACCTGTTGTTGTTGTTGTTGTATTTTCGTCGCACTGCATATCATTGGGTCTGCTGCACTTGCCGTGTGTCTGTGTCTGTGTGCTGTGGTGGGTTAGATACTCACAGAGACTCACAGAGGAAAAAAATTGGTCAGGTTTTGCAGGCGTTAGGATATGTTAGAGTTTTTTTTTATAGACGAATAGCTGTGTTTTCCCGTGTTGGCAAGGGCAACGGAACGCAGAGGAAATACCACTTCATCTCTCTCGCTAGATTTTCTCCGCTCTGTGCAATGTAACGCTTCAAACGGGCACACAAAACGCACAGCAGCGCAGCCAGGATACACCACCAGGATTATTCAACGGGGCTCTCGCTCTGTGTAAGTGCAGCCATTCAGCATTGTTGTTACGTAATCTTCTTAATCTTTTGGTCAATTTGATGGAGTGTTTCAAGTTTCAAGTTTCAACCTGCTACCTGTTCCATTCCCTCACATAAATACCTACACACTCACATCCCACGTATGTTTCTATCGGGATAGCGATGATGATGAGTGATGATGAGGAGGAAGGAGCAACATGTCCTATATGAAACAAACTAGCCGAGTGTGATGTAACGCGTAGGTACATTTTATTTTTTTTTTACTTGTTTCTATTACATTCCCTTGGCTCTGGCTCGGGAGTGCTGCTGGCAAACTGTCAAGTCATGATTAACCATGTTGCTGTACGTATAATTCGTGTATATGGGGGATTGGGAGCCGTTTCATGGCAGAGTAGTCATCATCCTGGTAGTAGTCGACTGTTTGTTGTTATTTTTATTGCATCAAGTATAACTAATCAGCATTGTCTGGTTTGCGCAGCGTTGGACACAGAAAGGCTTAGCTCTCTATCCTCGCTGCTTTGTCACTAGTCGAAAACCGTTTGTTGCTGCGGATCCTGCCAACGGTAAAAGGAGAGGGAGACGCCGCAGCCAAGGTAGGGAATCAAATGGGGGCATTGTGAGAATTGATAGTTTCAGCTCATCTCTCTCTCTCTCTCTGCCAGTTCTCGGCTCGTCACACAAGGGAACATGAGTAATGCTGCTCTGGTTGCATGGGTGGAAATGGGAATCCTTCAACGCAGCAACAGATTGCTATAAAAATGTATGTAGGGCAGTGCACACACAGGATGTCTTGTTCTGGGAGACTTGGAGATGTTTCAACCCACAAGGGACCGTCACGGCAAGGAGACTTTCCAACGAACACCGACAGTCAATTTCATTAATTGGCCTCTGTGCAGTCTTCCTTTCCGATTTACCTTTTTGCCATTGCAACGTGTCACCCCTGGGACTGTTCAGCAGGGGGGACAAACAGAGAAATTAAAGTGGCGGGAACTACTCGAAACAAGATGAGAGAGGAGCTTTTAAAGTAATGAGCGGCTTCTCCTCTGCCCCATTCGTACTACTAACCTCCTTCCTTTTAATTCATTGTTTTGGCATTCCATTAAAATTTGAAACTCCCTTGGAACCCCTCCACCTAAACAACTGTCCTCCGTCCCAACCACAACAAATTGGAAATGTCAAGTGCTAATTACTTTGTCAGTACAGCTTCATCAGGGATGATGATGATGATGATGATGATAAAATAAGCCATACTTTATACTTTCGACAAAATTTCTGCTGGTATGCCATTTTAAAAGTAAAATTGTCCAGTTTTATCCCCATCAACACTGCATGCCGGTCATTGTCATTACTATTGTTGTGGTCGTCGCGGTGAGACACTTTTTTAGATGGGGGATGATGACCCCCGTTTTTACTCCGTGGATCAGGCGGAGTATTTCTGGCTTTGTCAGTTGATCTTGATATCATCCGAGTTTCATCAGCGGAATTACACTTTTCTCTACCACACAACTGGATGGACGTAGCAACATACAAAAAAAATATATATAAATATATATACTACATATTCGTAATCTTTCCCCCTCTCTACGTCTCCCCGTTGTAGATTATCTAGCTCTCTTCCTGTAGTCCTCATGATGACATAATATTTTTAGGAAGAAACTGTCGCCCTCGTTGGGTTGTTGTAGGAATCCCAAGAAAATTTCAAATGACATCTGCACTTTAATTTATCACCACCAGCCAACGTCCTGCCAACAACAACGTTGCTCTTTATACGACGGGGCTTATGACTCCCCGAGTACTGCCTGTCATTTCCCTTGGAGGAGAGAGGAGACTTCTGACCTTTCATATTGGGAGATTCCCCCTTCTTCCCAAGGATGATAATCATATCCTTCGTTTAATGTCCCGTCCGTAGCAACTTGACAAATGAGGGGAACCTAAATTGAAATGCTTTTAGTCTTGCTTTTAGCCTCCCTTGATAAATAAATTGTGTTAAGTATTTTTTCAGGTTTATCGGGTGTGTTCGCACACTACAGAGAGATGAGGATGATGATGATGATGATGATGTCGTATCGTGGCGGGAGTGAGTGGTGGTGGTAAACATCAGAGTTGGATCAAGCTTATCATCATCGACATTCAGCGAAAAGGTTGAGTCATCGATTTTTCACCCGTTCGTAATATACTTACTCCGTTCTCCACTCCCTTTTTTTCCGTGTGAAATATTTCTTCCACCAAAAAAAGCTGCTGCAGAAAGTGTAAGTGTGTGTGTGTGTGTGTGCAATACTTGATACTTGTACGAACACAACAACAACTCTCATTCTCATTCAACATGTTCCATTTCCATAATTTACTTACAGGCTTTTCTTTGG
Organism: Callyntrura sp. NNG-2020; assembly: GCA_027744055.1. Lineage (NCBI taxonomy): Eukaryota > Metazoa > Arthropoda > Collembola > Entomobryomorpha > Paronellidae > Callyntrura > Callyntrura sp. NNG-2020. Next base: position 20,103 of record JAHZNE010006903.1, read on the forward strand.
AGGCCACTATTTTACTATCTGTGTCATTTGTTGCTGGGCAGGAGAATGAGAGTGTTTGTGTGTGTGTACCACACCACGACGTAACTAGATGATTTATAGAAAAGTGAATTTCACTATTCAAGCAGAGTAGTCCTACTACAAGTAGAGAGAGAGAGAGAGAGAGAGAGAGAGAGAGAGAGAGATGGTGGTTTGGTTTTGTTGTCCGAGTTGGTGTCGGTGTCCATGGCATGACTACTACTACTACATTGCCTCCCTCTACTCCACTTGATAGCAAATCTTGGTAATCTCTCAACAAAATCAACCTTTGAACACTTCCTCAAATGATATCGTCGAGCGTCGAGTCAGTCGAGTGGAGCAAGATTGAGGACGATACACGAATATGAATAAAAGTTTTTTTATGGAAATGAAAAGGAGCACGTCGTCGTCGTCAGTGAGTCGTCGTATGTGTGCACGTATTATTTCAATACAATTTCCCCACCACCATCATCACCATTGCATTCTCGATTTTCGTCTTTTGTAAAATGACAAAAAAAAAACTCAAGTAGACCAGAACTGTACAATGTGCGACGATCAGACAAGCTCCGCATTCTCGATAGCAGTGCAGCAGCAGCAGCAGCACCAGGGAGGAGGAGGAGACCTTCTCGGAAAATTCACTTGTAGTACCGAGGGGCTGTGTGTGTGTGTGCACATAGAGTGTACACACCGTTTATAAGAGGACGTTGCCAATTTTTCGTTGTCATCAACATGATTGCGCGTTACCACTTTTGCTTCTTTTACTTTCCGCTCGCTCCTCTGCCTTTCCACATAAAAGTTAATTTGCAGGAAAGGAAATTTCATGCTCAAAAACATAATGACGACCATAAGTACACATTATGCCAAAAGACCGAATTTATTAACGGCATAAATATACGTAACCACTAGCTACCAACTGCAACTCCTGTCGTACTGTGACCCACCAGTTTAAAAAAAAATATTATTACATGTAATGTGGTATTATTAGAAGGAACAGGAAATGTGCGCAAGACGAAAGATCATAAAATACAGTCGACGAGCAGCAAAAAGGTATATGCGGAAGGAACTGATTAAATTCACCAAGTAATACAGGAGAGAGAGAGAGAGAGAGAGAGAGAGAGAGAGTTTTCAAAAAAATATTTAAAACACGACGACTACACGTCTGTTTGTCCGCATCGTAAACAATCCTAAAATTCCTCCAGATTATGTATACAAATCCGCTGTAGAGATATACACACGCATTGTTTTGCAGACCTGCAAAATAGCAAATGGCAGTGGCATTTCAACCTTGTTCTTCCTTACAACAACTCAGGAAAAAGTGGGTTTTCAGCGCAGGAGATTTCCTCATGGAGAGGAGGAGGAGGAGGAGGAGGACGACGACGACGAGGAAACAAAAGGAAAATGGAGCAGAAGCCTACATTTTTTATAAGATGCTTCATTTTAGGCCGTTAGATTTTATACGCTAAATTTCAACTTCTGGTGGGTGTGTGCCCCTTTTGCTATCTCTCTATTGTACACACACCGGTACAGCCACATTTATGCGGGTTTTCCTATTCTTATATAAATACATACACAGATAGATAGATAGGGGCATGTGGGTAATTTGCATTCAGTTTCAGTAGGAAAGGAATGGGGGGGG
>JAHZNE010006904.1:0-15949 GCA_027744055.1 Callyntrura sp. NNG-2020
TTCAATTGAAGTGACAACTTGAGACCAGATTTATTTGTTAATTGCCAATTCAATTGAGTTTTTTACTCAATTGCCAAAGCCTGGTTAGCGGTACTTATTACCTCTACTACTTCTTTACTCACTCACTACTACTACCAACAACTACTGGTGCAACAACAACAAAGTCGTAAAATAGCATTGAACATGACTTATTGACTAACTCACTCACAGAGAGTTAGGTTGGGTGTGTTACGTTTTTAACTACTCACGCATCGTGTGTCCCGTCCCCGTCATAAAAAAATGAGCTAAGTTGTTTATTAATATTCATAATCGTAATAGGAGCATATATAATCGCGGTGCTGCTGCTGCTAAGATGATGACGACGACGACGATGATGATGATGATAAAGACGGATAACTGCAGAAAATGCAAATGGAGTGCAAAGTGCAAAAGCATTTAGTAGGGAGAATGAGTAAGTAAAAAGATTTTGTGAAAATGCCTAATACACACATCAACAATAAATAAAGATTGATGCGAGGTGTAGTTAGTTATTGAACTCTGCTACTAGCTACTCCATATTGACTCAGGGTATGAAACGCACTGATTGAACTGTTGTAAGTAAAGTAATGCATGGAGATGGAGATCAACATGATGATGATGATGATGGCGACTAGTAAAACATCTCTTGTATCTATTAGTGGTAGAGGTAGAAAGGAATTACAATAAAAATAGCTGACCAAGTTATTGAAGCGGATAGAGAGTGAAGAATTATTATTTGGAATGACTTGTACTCTTATTGTACACACTACAATCTCCGTTATATTTGCAGGTGGTGCTTGAACAATTTGTTTTTGTGAGCGGACATGCAGGCTTGTCGATACACTTTTTTGATGAAATAATTTTACTGCCACACTTCTAATGGACGCGAAAAAAGGGTTATGTTTATTGTTATATAAAAATGTGCATTTTAAATACATGCGCGTACTTAACAATTACTATCGTGTTGTGCGCGTGTATTGTGTGCTGTGTGTGGTGTATAAAGAGGATTTTTTGTGGGACAGGGGGATTGATTGTGAAATTGTGCGTGTAAAAAAGGATTTGAAAGCGTTTTGTCCATTTTTACACACAGCAGCGGTGGTATTGTGTTGTATGGGAATTTGAAAAATTTCATTTTCACGCATGTGTCGTACTTTATTTTCTTTTGAAAAAAAAAACAGGGGTAGTGCTCTCTGCATGTTACTGTATGTTGCCGTTGATGATGATGACGATGGTCATAGCAGCTGGGTGGCTAATTGCTGATATTAAAGCCGTGCATGCAGAATCACGAAATTGCAAATTGCTGCAGCAGCGTCAGTTTAAAAAAAGAAATGTTGCAGAACAAATTTTTCGTCTTATCAATCACTATCTTCATCATCTTCAGCAGCAGCAACAGCAGCAGCAGTAGTAATCGAGCGTTTCTTCTTTATTATTATTACAACCAAACTTGCGTAACATATCATGTCTAATTTTAGTATTGTGACGTAGTAACAGCTGCAGAAGCCACCACCACACGGTGAGGTGCCGCGGTCTGTAATTACTTTGTCGAAAATGGTGAAGGATGGCGTATAAAGATGAAACAGGAGAAGAATAACCAATTTCGTTATTGAATCGATGATGGTGGTAGTTATTTAGCAATAATGGTGATGGTGGGGTACTTGAATGTTTATATATGCCGTCTTTCATATCTCCCTTCACCCTCTGGTATGTGTGTTTCTAGAAAAAAAATTACCAACTACACACTAGAGCAAAAGGAAAAGCCATTCAATTTTCAAAATTGCCAAATTGCAACCTGCATTTTTGAAAAAATACTGCAGCAGCAAATTATGGTGTTTTTTGTTTTATTTAAACGAAAAAGTATCAAGAAAAGGTGGTCCGATACACTAGTGCACTGTGCTACTTTTTTATGAGACCACATGTATGCCTTTACGTGTAGCCAAAGGATTTTAGGTAGTTCCTATTGACTTAAAAATCAAAAAGTTTGTAATAATAATAATGGTATCCCACCAGTCGGCAGATTTTAATGAAGAAACGTCATGTGAACTAAAATGTTCAGCTACCCTGACGTACCACGTATACATTTGTAATGTCGACATACCTATTTTTGGCAATGAATCATTCCCTGCCAACATCGTTCATGTACAACTGGTAATAAACTTTAAAGTAGTATTATCATTACTACACGTCTTTGTTTTAGCATTTTAGAAATGGCGAGCGACGACGACAACAACAGAAATACTTTGCATCTTTTCACATTTTAATATTTCACGTTGTAAGACAAAAATTAAAAGAATCCGTGTTGAAAGCTGGCATGCAGAGGAGTTGCGTAATATTGTGGGTTACTTATACGCACACTCAAACTCAATATTTATCCGTGGCAAGGAGGCAGACGGACCTACGTGTGTCTTATCGATCATTACTTCATCTTGATTTAACCCTGGCCACAATTATCGTATATAAAGTTAGTTAGCGAGGTTGACGGCTTAACAAAAAAAATCCCATTTTTATCAAAACCGGAAACAACGCACCACCTCGTGATCCGTCTCTCTGCAAATCCGTTTGATTTGATCGAATCAGGCGCTATATACACCTAATAACTTTATCATTATTACTCCACTTTGCTGACAGTTTTTCTCCACCCATTTGCAATCTACAATAAATAAACATCTCACCAGTAAAACTTTTTTTCTTGGTTTACCCCCTTTTCATAAGGTGCTGATGTTACCGTCATTAAAACAAGCATCCGAGACTTTAGATAGCCGTGTTTGTCAAGACTTTTTTCGTCAGTTCAAAATGTCGTGCCGACTTGCTGAAAAGGTGATACTGAGAAGATGATAGGGATGATATGCGGAGATAAAACCCGATCTCTGCCGTATACAAAACTGCATTTTAAAGAGAACGTTTTTTTGACACGCGGTGGTGGTGGTGGTGGTGCGATGGAGGTATACACCCTCGCCCTCCCCTCCGTGTACAATATTTAGTTGATATGCCCACAACCTCGCGCACTTCACACCAGGCGAAGAAAAGAACGTTTGAAGGAGAGAAAAAATCCGTTTTCGTGGTTGATTTGCTCCAGATAAGCTGTTTTTTGCAGAACACGATTCTGTCAGAGGAAAATGAATAGTAAACCACACAAACAAGCAACTGCTGCCATTCTAGTACAAGTTTTCTAAGAAAAAGCGTACAATCATGACGATGATGATAAGGATGATATGATCGTTCTCATGTGTATAATATGATATATACTGATAACTTGCCAATTTGATCCTGATGTTGACGATAATGATGATGATCACCGTCGTGGTACTACTGACTGGCTTTTTTAGCTTTTTGTTTTGCACAGAAAAAAAAACCTCGACAAGAGGTTAGTTATACCACGAGAGTGGAGTTGTTGTGTCTTACATATCATGGTAATCACGGCAGGGCATATGGCATAGGCATATGTTGTGCTTTATTTCAAAATCTCGATCAAGAAAAAGGAAAAAACCGAAAACAAGACCACGAAAATGATGACGATGATCAGGATGATTGGATGATATGACGCTGATTGTTTCAACTTTTTTCGCTACTTTGTTTTGTTCGGTCAATCAAGTCCGCTTGTTCCCTACAAACAAACATCACCTTTGATTTTGAAAAAAAAATTATATTACAAGGCATTAAATTGGTCTGTTTTTGTGTCTGTTGCTGTTTGTGTGAACGAACATGGTCATGAATGAAAGAAGGATTGATGCAATGATTATCATGATTAACTTTTATTTACAATAACTGCATGCAACATGCAACTACTCAACGATATTACTACTACTACTACTACCCCGCATAAACAGACAGGAGGAGTGAGAAAGAAGCCAGAAAGCATAAATGGAGAGATTTCATTCACAAAAATTATTAATTCTCCTCTTCAAGTCTCTCTCAAACTGCAAGTATCGAGTCAAGTCCCATTGTTAGCTTTTTTTCATTCTATCCGACTCTGCCAAAAAAAATGACTACACAGAATAAATGCATACGCAAAATAAAACCCGGTTGGTCTAGTTAGTTTACTCGTCATCCCATCCGTCATCCATCCTATCGCTTTGAAATCGCGTCGTCCTCGTCGTCGTCAGTTTTCTTTTGGTCTACTGGTTATTTTGTACATCTTCTTGGGTACACGCACATAATTTAATGAGGAGAAGGCGGCTACTCTTTTGAAATACCCGTGAAGTAGCCTTTTACTACTGCTCGGTGTACTACTACCAGAGTGCTGCTGCTGGTACTGCTGCCCAACAAGAAGCCGTGGCCATTCCACCTTGTTGAAATGGGCTTAAAAATGGGGCCTTTTTGTAGGCAACGTGCTAAATAATGACATTTTTTTTCCTCCGTTCTTACCTACCTGTTTCCAATATAAAAAGGCAGGTATTATCAACACCAACAACAATATAATCCTGGGCTACTACTCTGGCACTATTACTGTTGTTGTGGCTGAGCAGCTACCAGATAGGGAGAAATAATTACAAAAAAGAAAACAAGTTGACTTCACTGTAGTTATAATAATGTTTCATCATCATTTTTCCTTTGACAGCAAAGATTACTTTTTTTTCTCTCTCTCTCTCCCGTGTCAGCTGCTCCGTTTGTGCAGATACGTGCAGAAGCAGCGATTTTTTAAATAAAAAATAAGTACAGTTGCACTGCACTCATTTATTTATTAATCCTCTGAAACTAACTTGGTGAATCGTCGTGTGTGTAAAAGGCTGAATGCAGGTGGTAGTAGTAATCGTATTCACCAAAACTACACACAGAAAGGTACACACACACACACACACATACACCAAAAGGAGCTACTTACTTTCTTATTATTTTTTTCATTCCCCCTCTCCCCCACCTTGTCAAGTGAGAAAATTTTGGTCAAATTTGAAGAATAAGTACTCACTACTAGAAAAAAAGGCAATGCAAAAAAACATTAAAACTGTTATAAAAACTAAGGTGTGTTTTAACCAACACCAAATTCTGCTATTACTGCCACTGCCATAGTTTTATCTACAGAACAGAGTGAAAAAAATCGCTGTTACTACTACTGCCATTAAGACGTTTTTTCGTGGGGTACATCCTCATCATCATCATCCTCATCACCATGATCGTCGTCATTTTCAAAGGGGTAAATAAAGCTGAAACAAAGTTTGATATTAAAAAGTCTTAAACGGCAGCCATATTCACAGTAGTCGGGAGTTAAAACTTGTCTTTTAACTACTACTACTATTACCTCCAACAACCAAGCCGAGGAGTAATCATATTATTCAAGTTTTTTTCCTTTCATGTGTTTCTTGTGTGTACTATATTCTCATATTCCTTTTTTGAAGCCATCAACATCATCATCACCGTCGTCGTCGTGCTCATATTCACCCACAACAAAAACAAAACCACATCATCATCATACCTATAGGAGTAGTAGTAGAAGTAGTAGAGTTGTTGTGTTTTGGTGTTGGTGGTGGTGGTGGTGGTGGGGGAGATAAATGAGAATGATAACATGATGGGCTACAGTAACAACTGACAACTACAACAGCTTCATGTTTCTTCAGATGTGTTACATCTGTCAAAAAAGAAGAGAGAAAAGAAAAAAAAGTTGACACTGAAGAAGAAGAAGCTGTAACGAGAAAGAGAGAATGTGTTTTAGACGAAGAAGAAGAGAGAAAAAAACGTAAATCATGATTGTTTTCCCCATATGGGTTAGCAGAGATGCAAGCAAAATTTTATATTAGCACAGTGCGCGGCATATTAGTCCCAAATTAAAGGTGGCTGCAGAAGATGCAACTGCCTCGATGGATGAGGAGGAGGAGGATGCTGCTGCTGCTGATGATGATGATAGTAACGCGAGCGAGCGAAAGACTGGTATACACTTAGGATGCAATAAACTTCTAACAAAAGTAACCGCATTTATCATCATCGTCGTCATCATCATCATCTTGATGGTATTATATTTTATGTGCATAACTATTAGAAAAGTGCATCATACACCACCAGGTATATGGTAAACAGGTATGTAGACATTTTATTGGCATTTTTTTACGTCTTATCCGGCTTAATAATCCGGATAACAATGTTTCAAACGAGAGTATGTAGATGATGTTGATGTTGATGTTGCATACAAAATGGACTCATTCTAAATTGCCAACAGAAAAAAGTGGAGCTGTTCATCTTAGGGAATAGATGAAATTATGTACCTGTGCATTTCTCTACTTTTCTGGTACTCACCATCATCATCATCATCGTGATGTCATTAAAGTTCTGCGCACATGCAAACTATGCGTACACCTCTGCTTAAGTTGTAAACGTATTATTTTACTTTTCTGCAATACACGCTTGTAATTGCAGTAAAACAGCCTCAATAACCACCATTTTGCAGTCAATCACAATAAAATGTCAATTTATTTGGTGCATCATCATTCTGCATAAAAATTTACGACCTACCACCACCGAAGAAGAAGGAAAGAAGCCGTAAAACATGCAGAATAAAGACGGTGAAGGGAAAGGAGGCGGAGAGTTGGAAAAGCAGAAAGGAAACTGGCCCAATACATCAAAATCTATATAAAAAAATTTCTGGTACAATGCAAAAAAATGCAATTTTGAATAATTGGCCGTGATATCCTTCTCCGCTTGAAGGATTGATCATTGAAAATATTTTTGTGTTGCCGCCGCCGGTACAAAGAAAGTAAGGTGATGCGCGTTGCTATTATGCTGCAAGGAGGATCATCTTATGATGAATGTGTGCCAAGGAAGATGAAGATGTTGCAGTTTGCCAATAAACAGAACGAGAGAGAGAGAAATATGTGTGGCATCTAACTTTCAATGCATATCGCCTGTGTATATTTTCATAATAATCTTATCTGATATCAGGATGATTACAAGGAAACATTTCATTGCTTTGTAGTGCCTCGTGTATCGGTTTGTCGTGCGGTGCGGTGGTAAAACAAAACAAATCCTCTCAGAAGCAACAGTAAAGAGCATCAACTTGAAAATTGTACAAAACATCTTCATCCACCTACGTCCCACTTCATCCAGATCGCAATAGTAGAAATGTGTGTGCGGTAGTTGTGGTGGTAGGAAATATTTATGCGTGCGCAGCGACGTTTATGCATAAATATTAAAAGGAAGGTTAAAGTGGCGGTGGTCCATATAAAACGTTTTAGGAGATTTTGATAGGTTTGAATAAATATCGAGTATATGGCCTGGCATGCATATTACATGCGCATAGATAATAGCAGTTTTGCGCTGTGCGAAGTGGATTATGAATTAAATGAGGCCAATTGCTAATGTAGAATGCACTTGTGTACGAAAAAGTACACAATGTATTGAAAACGTGTTGATGATGATGAGGATTATTGTGTTTAGGCGCGGACTGTATCATATCAATATATGCTTTACATACAGACACACACACACACACACACGCTGGGAAAACAATTTTTTTGGTGATCGAGTGGATTGCTTCAGATGGCAGTCGAGAAAGAGTTAAATGGCAATAGCATTGTCTAGTAATTACACAGCATTTTTGGCAATGTTCACATGTTAAATGATGGAACCTACTTTTGCATTTATCGGGGCTACGCGGAAGTTCACAGAGAGAGAGCGAGAAACTTTATGGGGAACGGTGATGTCATTTCATTATCATCAACTATCAGCCTATAATCGTCATCAATATCATAGAGGAAAACAGCTAGGTTAAGTAAGCAGAGCAGTGTTGTAGTAGTAGTCATTACGTGTAATTTTTTGCTACTGTCAATAAATCAACTAGAAATAATTGATCGTTACTACAAGAAGAGTAGCAGGGTTGATTTGGTGGTGGATGATGATGAAATAGTCGTGACGATGATGCTACTTTTATATATACGACTTTTACAGACTGTTAACTAAATCTATTGACTAGTTGACAATTATCATTATCATCCTGTCATCTCCTCAATTTAGTTGATTTGGTGGGGCGCACTTTTAAATTGTCACCACTTATTCATGCTCTTTATGATGGTTACAATTTGTGTGCCTGTAACCCAAAAAGGTTGTTCTCGAGGATAAAGTGTACGGTGTACACATCATGGATGGAGATATGGGACATGAATGAACGTTTCATTCAAGTTTCTCGTTTACTACGAGGATGGTCCTTGCCCATGTCGGTCCATACAGCCATATTAAACAAAAATGCGTCTGGTCTTTCGATGCACACAGTCCACACAGCTTCTTGTCTTGTCCGCGAAAAAAAGTGGTAGACAACAACAACAAGTTACGGTAATTGTAATCATAATCAGACTGACAACAGTAGCACACAAATAACAATAAAAGAGAATCAGTTCAACTGCAATAATTTCGATACATTCTCTTTCTCTCTCTCTGATAGGGCGAGTCGGTCTTTTTTCTTTCGAATCTTCTTGTCTCCTGTCAACATGATCGTCGCATTGGTCATAGTGACAAAACCCAGAAAAATAGGAGCAGTGAGCGTAAGCACCAAAATAGACAAAGTTGACTGGGGAAGACGAGTAGTACCTTTATGTATAGATATAAGAAATGAGGAGTTCACACACGAGTCATAAGAATTTAGTCGCGTCGTCTTCGGGGTGGAGGTGTTATGTAGGGAAATGGGTATTTACGCACTTAGGCACACGTATAATTTTCCCATTGTCATACAAGAACCCGAAATATTTTATTTTTGTTACTGTATTCTCTTGTTGTTGTTGTTGTTGTTACATTGTTGTAACGATTATTGGAGGTAGTACACAATGACAATGTATTAGTAAGGCTGGTGCAAAAAGGGTCGTTCCGCTTCTTATTTCTTTTTCTCCTCTTGTCTGGTTGCTGTTACCATTATCACTTACCCGCTACTTGAGTATTTATTGACGACTTGTCTTCTTCATCTTCAACTGTTTCAAAAACATATGATGCTCCTGTTGTTGCTGCTGTTGCTGCTGATGATGATGAAAAGAGAAGAGCAACGAAAAAAAATAAATTGGACTACTTGCTTCCATTTTTGGTGTATGAAAATGACGACGACGACGAGTATGATGACTATGATAATGTACAACATTACACTTTACATCTATAACAGTTCTAGGTCAAAAGGCTACTCTACTACTGCTACCCCCATCATTGTTGCTTATTACTAACTTATTGTTAGTACTACTACCTCACATAATATTCCCATCTCTCGTTTTTTGCGCGTTTTTCTCTTCAATGCGACGCGACGCAGGAGGCCGGCCCAGTAGCAAGGCAACTCATATGTCAAATTGCTTCTTGCGTTGTTGCTCCTCCTGAGGAGGACAATGATGAAGAATCGTAGTGTGTAATGGGAATAGTAATAATCACAATCAGAAAAAATATCAACCCGCATCATCATCATCATCATTATTATTAACGTCCCTATTTCGCACACTTGACATCTCTTTTTATTTACTGCCCTTATATACCGAGTACCTACCCTACTACCCATCTCTACCACCACTGTACCTCTATAACAATTCATCTTGCAACTTTGTATTTTGTATCAAACAATACCGGACCGGATAGTACATATAGGGGCCTTTTTATCATTTAGCCAGTTTTTCTCTCCTCTCATGTTGTTCAACGTTGGCAGTTTGCAGTAGTGCGAGGTTGGTTTTTATAAATGTGCCATGAGAGAGATGAGGAGCCCCGTAGAAAAAAAACGATGGCTTACGTTTAGGAGACGTGCACGATAAAAAGGATGTTACGCACACACGGTACTAATAGATTGTGTCTCTTCTCTTCTTCTTCTTGACTCATTTTTTTGGTCTGGTGAAGCTGCAAATGCACTTCACTTTAATACTACTAATGTGCTACCTCTATGGTATACTACTTACTACTTACCAACTACTTATGCATGCATAACAACAATGTTTCATAAATTTTTCCTGATGATGCAGTCCTTGTTGCTGTGCTAAGATAATATATGACAAATGAGTGAATGGTGGTTTGCAGTGGAAAAAATATAAAAACCGAGAGAAGGATGTTAAGAAGATGCTGGGTTGGATGAAGATCAGCATATTATAGCTTTTGTTCTAAAGCTGTGTGATTTTTTCTTAGAATGGGTTGTACCTTCAAACCTCGTTTCACTGTTTTTTTAAAAGCCACTAGCCCTAACACCATCATCGCACCAAGCACACATCAATAAACGATCAGGCAGGCGAAGAAGACAGCAGACAGTGATGATGATGATGATGATGAAAAAGTGATAATATCGGCAATATTGATGACGATGAGCAATCTGTTTTACGATAATGGCAAAAAATACAGAAAAATATAAAAAGGATGCACTTATGTGCACTGCGCAGGTCTGAGAAAGAAAACCAACAAAAAAGTATGGTACCTGTTGTCTGTCTCTCTTCCTCGCTAAAGAAGATGATAATAATAACAATAATGAATGACTATAAAGACGTGAAAGAAAAGTGGCATTAATGCAGACAAGAGAGAATATATAAATATTAGGTAACACTTTGTGGCACATACCACAGAACACACATCTACACACATCAAGAGAGACGGAGGAGAAAGACGAAGAGAGAGAAAAACCAGTGCAAAATCTCATTTCGATTTTTTGGCAGTAGCAAAATAATAAAGTATATTTATTACCTTGAAAAATTGATGATTACAACGCAGTAATATTATTATATGGACAGGTAATGCCTATGTGTGTCTACTCTCTAACATGATTTTTAGTTCAAGTTGATTTGTTGAACAACAGCAACAGCTACAAAACGTCGATCACATCGTCTCCTGCTAAATGCTAACATTGTTGTGCTTAAAGCAGCAGCAGCTACCTACTTCTCATTACTGTTACTTATCACATCAGCATAAAAATGCTCTCTCTCTCTCTCACCCCTCCTCACTCCCAAGTCACAAGTTATTTTTTCAAAAGAGGAATAGCTAATTATTATACAGTGATTATCGAAATCACGACAGCAGCAGCGGCAGATGATGATGATAACGACGACCATGGTGAAATGGGCTAAGCCTGTTTTTTTCTCAGAAAATTTTAACTACTCAAAAGTGATCCTTCCTGTTGTTGTTAAAAACTTTGCGGCTGCTGTTGTTTCGAGGATTATTAGATTGGTCGCTGGTTTATCTCTCTGTCTTTCTCTCTCTCTCTCTCTCTCTCCGTAAAGTGCTTGATTAGTTTTTGCTGTTGTTTCTCTCTTTCTCTTCAAAAAAGAAGGTCACGCATGATAATACCATGGCCCGGTCAGTGTTCTAGTATTTAGCACACACAGCCAGTGTCATATCTGCCTAACAACTCACTATAGTTTCACACTGACTCACCACAACCACCACCAGTTAAATGGAAACAAGCGAGAGAAAAATGTAGGTAGCTGGTGATATTTCGCTTTTTTCTAGGTGTGCACGATGATGATGATGACTATACTGCTGACTTGCATAAAAATGCAATACTGCACTACTACTCCTGCAATGTAAGTTTTTCCGCAGATCCCCACATTCATATATAGCTTGTAATAAATAATATTGACACGACTGATCAAAATTGGCTGTGAAGCTTCGTTAAAAGTACAAGGTTTTTTCCCTTCAGACAAATTATGATTATTACAATCATATGGCTGTTCGCTGGGATCAATCGGTTGAGTTTTAAAAGGCTTCAGTCTGATACTCTCCAACTACGAGAGACGGAGAGAGGGAAGGAGGGAGGAAGAGTCGGCAAAATAAGTATTAGTTCTACCGTACAATACCTGACAGTAATGATCGCTGCTGCTGTTGCTAAACTAAGCTGCTTTCTCATCTAAAAAAAAGTCGAGCTCGTAAACAACAACTTTAACTAACGACATAAACAACAAAACAACAAGAACAAGAGTGAGCAACGACGACGATGATGATGATTATTATTGCATTATATATTTTTCTCAAGTGGTACTTTGGTAGGTGGTGAGAGTTGGGTGCGGTGGCCTTTTTCTGGTTATTATTATTATTAACATTACTTCTCTCCATCTCTCTCTCTCTCTCTAGTTTTTTCTGGTGCTTGCAACAACGAGACGAGGATCAATATTGAAACGAACAATAATCATAACAATAATAATTTTTTAGTGATCGTGTACTCTAGATTCGGCTGCGAGATAGCATTTTGTTTAGCATTTTTTGTAAAGAAATAAAGACAATACAGTATTGCGTGCACGTACTACAATCCTAATGCTCCTCGCTTTTTATAGTGTCTTTTCTCTCTCTCTCTCGCACATAAACACACACAAACACACACCGTACTTATCTTTCATCTTACAACTGGTATTAGCATCCACAACAGCGCGACCACTACAACATTTTCTACAATGAAGGCTGCCATTTTCTATTCTTCCTAATGAACTGTCTCATTACTCCTCATTAAATTACCCATTGATCTACTACCATTTTTTATTGATGTTAGTAAGTAAGTAGTAGTTGCAAGGGGAAAAAAGTGGAAGATCGTCCTTATCATCATCGTCCTCCGTTTGATTGTCATATCGTCGTTATTTATCATATCTGTAAAGATCAAACATCATTTTCGGCATCTCGCCCTTTTTCCGTTGAACTACCGTGTGTGTGTGTGTGTGTGTGTAAAACTGTTTAAATCATTAATAATATTGTTCGACATAGTTTCAACTACCATTTTATTATCTATCCCTACATGATCGTCAAGTACACGATTGAAAATGTATTTTGCAGAGAACTTCTTTTTCACTACAGTTTATTGTCAGTTTTAGCAGCTCATTTATGAAGGTCTACCTATAAGCCAGACTCTTTTGCCACAGCGGCGGCGACTGCACATATTCCCATTGAATTTGAAACGAGAAGCAAACCAAATATTAAAAGACAGAATCCTGTTTTGGTGATGGGATGTTGATGCCTTGCAGAGAAAAAAGTGAGAGACCCTATTCACTCACTCAAAATAAAAGTCCATTTGATCTCCTCTAAACAATACGTAATATAACCTCGCCGTCGTCATCGTCATCAATGTTATTCTCTCGCTGTGTGTGTGTGTTTATTATAAGCGGATGAACAGGCTCATCAGCATCTTTTTTGCTTTCACTTGCATTATTTTTGCATTGAAAATTTATTAATCAACCAAAATCAAGAATATAAGGGGCAGGAAGGTAAAGGAGAAGGAAGAATCGTAAATACCAAGTGAGAGGGAGAATAAAAGCAGAGATATTGCTTTTTATGAGTCACTTTGATTGCTGGTCTCTGTTGATACAAAAAAAAAACAAAACACGGTGGTTAAGATGAGATGCTGTTGTTTTTACTTCAATTAAAAGCAGGCTGGGGCAAATGTGCCATACACAACGAGAATAGAATATGTGTACTTTGACTGGTGAGCTTTGGCACTCTAGGCAAAAAAAGAGTGAAGGACTGTGTGTATGATGGGGATGATGACTGACTGACTGAATACTTGTACAGAATAACTAATGACGATGACGAAAGGACGAAACAACGACAACAACGACGACGACGTGGTTATGTTTTGCAGCTTTGGTACAAAGATGAAGTAGTAAAAGGCAAGATAGAAACAAAGTAGACAATATCCACTTTTTTCACGCATGACACTTTTGAATATTAAATACCTATTAAAAGTCTTAAAGGGGACCTTCCCTTCTTTAAATGACTGCAGAAAGCGAACACATGCGTTTATTTGTTTATTTAATAAACTGAAAGTTTTAAACACGACCAGTGCAACTCTCTGCCAGCGAGAGGAGAGCAATGGACGTTTAAGGGAGGAAACAAACAAAAATGGTTGTTTCGAAACAATTTGTCTTTAAAATTTCGTGCGTGAGAAGTGCAAACACTACACGCATATACATGCGCTTGATGAATATTTATAGCAGCTACTAACGATTTTATTCTGTGATCACGGCTTCTGCAGAGTAAATTGGTAAATTATTATTAAAAATGGGTGAGTGAATGGTTAATGTTCCTCGGTGTGCATATATGTGATAGTGAACATGAGAATCTGATGGAAAATTATAATAAACATGACAGGAGAGGACACATTTAATCTTTATACGTCTTATAATATGATGGCTTGTTTATTCGAGGACTCTCAGAGGCACTTTACTATAAATGACGTCTACTTGTCTTGTTTCGTTAAGGGAGAGAATCATGAAAAATAATTAATAGAGATGTGATGTGATCAAGTACTAGCACTGAAGCCTCTTAAATGAGTACACGCACAACCGTTGACGACGACGATGATGATGATGATGATGCCTACACACTCAAGAAACTCCAAACACTCTTGCGAGTCATGGTATAATCGCATATCATGGTTGTTGATGACGAGTGACATTATTTTTCATTTTTCAACTTTGGTAATCCCATCACTCAAGCGAATGATGAGAATGCCATTCATGATGTTGGAAATACGTCTCCTCGCCATCATCAGCAGAATATAACAGAACCTCAGAATAACGACCACAGGCGTTTTTTGGGGGTTCAATCCATAATATTGAGAAAGTATGATGGGATTACTAACGATAAATTAAAAAAAGAAGGCGAGGAAGAGAAGAAGAAGACGAGTCGACTTGTCGAGAGAGAAAAAATTGCTCTTGTCTTTTCGTATTCCAATGACAATGACAAGACACAGGGATTAAGTAATAAGACGGTATAGTCAATATAGTCGACGGAGTTTTTCGTGTGCAGCTTTGGAGAAGCCTGTCTGTTGTTGGCTAACCTGCACGCACGAAAAGGTAAATAGTAAAAAATAGAGGGAGAGAATTGAATGGTTATGTAAAAGTTATGTCTTGTCCTCGCACCGTCACACACGGGCCTGGCAGGGTTCCATATAGAGAGAAAATTGTCAGGTCACATCATTCGTGTATATTTTATTGCCGCGTGAATGGTTAAACGGTTACGTCTTCTAAGAAATCGCGACGCTTTATAGACATAAGCACTGTTGGTTTACTTGCAGGCGAGAGGAAAAATACGATAGGTTATCAAGAAGCAGGAGAAATTATACATGCAAATGGTTGTCTCCTTTTCTTATTTGATAACGGGTTTAAAACTCACTTTTTGAGTATCACTGTAAATCATTTTTTAATATGAAGTTTGACTCTAAAGAAAAATAAAGTGATTCATTTCCATCGTATTATACTAATTCATTTTTTTCTGCAGTTTGCAGCAGTATCAGGGAGAACGGGAGAGAGAAAGAGAGAGAGAGAGAGAGAGAGGGGAGATTGGAGATTTATATGTCGTTTCTTGTTTCTTTAAAGAAAAGAGAGGGAGGAATCAAGTCCAATCTGCGTGACCAGTGGCCGCACAGCCACAAGCAGAAAAACGAAGCCAGTTTTTGTACCCTGCTCGAATGACAATATATATATCCTCCTCACCGTAATCATAATATTTGCCAAAAAAAATAAATAATTAATTGGCAATAACTATAATGTAGAGAGAGAGGGAGAGCCTGCGTGGTTATAGGGGAGAGTGGAGGCAGTAATAGTAATGCAATAACACTTGATTATGCAAAACTTGCCGCCATTACCCATATACCATCGCACCATCAACCACACGGCGTATGAAATAAATCAATTTATATTGGCATTTTAAAAACCATCTCCTTAAAAATATATTATTACCAACTTTTTTTAACGAGTTGGAAGAGGTAGCAGAAAATGCGCCAAAAGTCGCTTCTTTTTCTCCCCGTGTCTTCATATTTCAACCGTTTGTGTGTGCACCACGTTGTGTAATTTTTTTACATTTTTCAATATTTCATTGTGCCAAACGGTAACTGCCAAAACAGACGAATGTGCGGTGCGGAATAATGAATTTTTTTCTCTCTCTCCCTCTTGTTTTAAATCACCTCTCGAACCATTCCACTGTAAAATAATAATTTTTTTTTTACAAACTTCCTCTTTTTTCTTCTTCCTCCACCTACTTTTCTCTCATACAAAGTTGTGCAACCACACCACAAAAATCAATATTTAAAAAC
>JAHZNE010006905.1:0-15160 GCA_027744055.1 Callyntrura sp. NNG-2020
AGTGAAGCGGAGGAGAAAGTAGACCTTATCCCCGTGTTTGACACAAAATGCAAGAATTGGGTGTTGTGGGCCAAGGGCATGCAGGAGAAGCTAAATCGAACGCAATATCTCACCCTAGACGACTACTCTGAATGGTTGGTAAAGGACTGTGAATTGGAGATCTCAAACAAGGAAACTGGCTACATGTGGATAACCACAAATGGCAAAAGTTTGGCAGAAATGACAAGTGGAACTGAGAAGAAAGACTTGCTGGGAGCTGTTAAACAGGTCAACCAACTTTGGAGTAATTTGAACGAAACCGTGAAGCAACGTATTGGCAAGGTCACGCATTTACAGGAAATGCTACTGCAGTTGCATACCAGACATGAAGAGAGTCTGTTGAAGTTGAAGAGCTTAGAGAAGTTTGTGATAGCACCTGTAACATTCCAGGCGTTAAGTAGTGAAGAGATTAGTCAAGTTCTTCACTCACATGAGGTAACTAATAAAAAAATTGTAATAATTTTAACCGCATTTTACTTTGTAATGACAATTATGATCGAGTTGCCTTGAATGTGTTCATATGAATTTATTTCATTTTTTAATGCAGGGTGAACGCAAGAAATTGAATGGTGAAAGTTGCGATGTTAACCAAACATTGAACCTTGGTGAAGTCGCTGCGACAGATTGTGACGATCTTAAAATGTATCAAGATGCTTACCGTGTGCGGCAACAATGTGAAAATCTAGATGAGTCGTAAGTTGACTTTAGAATACAATGATATAAATATTCACGAATGCATAATATGAATATTTAAACGTTGCGTGTGGTAACGCATTTAAACCTTTATGTACGCTCATTTACAGATGGAAGCAGTTGATTGCTCGCTTCAACAAAAAGACGGAAGCCCTCACGCAGCTCCGCGACAAGTCTCAGAAAATTGATGATGGGTGTGCATATGTCGAGTCTAATCTCTCTCAAGTTGACTCAGGCCTTGCCAAACTTGAGAGTAAAGCAGATTCCAAAAACGTAACATCAAACTCGCCGTCTGACGAAATCATCAATGAACTGATGAACGAGGCGCAGCGTATTCTTGAGTCTTTGAAGGCCCTCACCCCGAAAGTAGAAGATATTGGCAATGAGTATTGCTTTATCGCAAAGCAAGTCAGTGCAAAAAATCCTTCAGGAAAGCTCAGTCAACGAGTGAAAAAGGTTATTCAAGATTGGAGATCATATCTGGAACGCGGTGGGGCGCTGGTTGAACTCTGCCAAAGAAGATTGGTCCTCTGTGAATTTAACAAGGTTGCCGGAGAGGCGGAAACCTTTATGCGAGACTTGTTGTCCAAGGCTAACGGAACAATTAAAGATGTTCCAAAGATTGGATATGAAGCGGGAGCGAAGAAATTGGCTAAATTGATTGAAGAGCTGACTCGATTGGAGGGCTTTAGAGGAAATACAGATGAAGCTGGAAATATTCTACTGGCAAAAGATAAATCATGTGAAAGTCATATTGACAATAGGATGTCAACAATCCATAAACTGAAAAGATCCTTGGAAGAAAAATTGTTGTTGTTGGAAGAAACATTGAAGAAAATGAAAGCTGACGCTGCTGCTGCTGAGGCGGCGGCGGCGGTGGCTAAAGAATCGGAGACGGAAAAAGCCGTTCAAGTGGAAACACTTACAAAGAAAGCGATCAGAACATTATACACCGCAGCCCCACAACCTTTGGAAGTCGACAGGGCTATTCAGGTGGAAACGCTGTTCCGTAAAGGAGTCGAGAGTGGTTCAACTGATGAGACTTCCAGTACCACCTCAGATGTTATTACGACGTCGGATATTATTACCACCACAGAAACGGACAGCACTGCTGTCACCCTAACACGCGTCGACATTTATCTTCAAGAGCTACTCAAGGCTTTGGCAGACAGTGAAGTGAGTATGGCATTCGTGGAAAACCTGGTGGGAGGCGAAGAGGACACTCCTCCCGAAGGGACACAAACAGATAGTTACGACAGTCTAGTCAGAGCATTAGCCAATACTCAATCAATGGTAGACCACGTACGCCATCTGCATCAACTTCTTGTGACTGAACATAAAATAGCCCCGACAACGGCAAAAGTTACCGAGGTGGAGCAGCTACTTAGTAGACTCCAAAAGGTGGAGGAAAAGGCTCGCATCTACGGACAAAAGTTGAGAGAATCCAGCCCCACTTCAAAACAAGTCACATGTCCTGTATGTACCCCTTCACAGCGCGGTGCCTGGGACAGTACATTGTGGCGTTTGGAGCAGTGGCTGAATCACGCTGATGCCAAGTTAAAACAAACCATGAAAAAACGACCTCCAACCAGATTAGAAGAACTAGAAGATGCAATTTTAAAACATAGAGAACTTGTTCTGGATTTGGATAGCCATCGCAGTCTCGTGTCAGCATTGAGTGGGGTGTTAACCCATTTGGGCAAACATGGGGAGACCAGAACAATGGGTCATGTGGAATTGGAGAAACTGCGAGAACGTCTAAGAAAGGCTCTTGATCAATGGAAAAAGGTGTGTCACCGGGCGGCAGCTTGGCAGGCTAGACTGCAAATTGCGTTGATTGAAAACCAAGATTTCCACTTGACGATCACTCAATACGAGGAAGCACTCAACCAGGTACAGGAAACAATTTATCGCCTGGAACCTGTCAACATGGGACTATCAAGAAAAATCATAAAATCCAAACTAAGAAGATTTATGGTAAACAACTTGTTTCATATTCAAATAAATATTTACTTCCATTCATTTTTATACGAAAAAATATACAACAAAAACTTAAATTATCACTGTAGGACTTGAAAGAAAGTCTCCTGCGAATGGAGCCTGAGCTGGCTACTCTCCTACAAACAGCCGAGCAACTGTTCACTAACGCCACTGCAATTGAGAAGGAGGGAACCTTCCGTCCCACAATGGGAGCTGCTGAACAGGAAGATATTTTCATCACTCCGGAATGTTCAGTAGTCCTCGACCGAATTTCCGACCTGAATCATCGTCTTAAGTCTCTTCAGAAGGTTTGTGACGCTTACGTGAAGCATTTGAGCTTGTTCTTAGAACACAGAGGCGAAGAGGAGGAATCCGGAGATGAGTCACAACAAAAACAAGAAGCCGCTGCGCTGTTGTCCTTATCAGATCAGGTCAGTATATCCTTCACTGCATACAATAGTCGTATGTAAAATGAAACACATGTTATGTTACGATTAACAAATCTATAAAATGCACCGTAAACATTTTAGTTATAATAATAATTGTAGCTCCTCAAGTATAACTATATAACTAAACTACTTGATGGTGGATTAAAAATAAACGTTGGAATTATGTCTTTTTATCGCTGCTTTACTACTATTATTGTTTTAGATAATCGAGCAGTCGGGCCGCTCGAGTTCAGCTCTGGCACAAAGAAGTGCCTCGCCTCAGCCAAGCAATTCGTCCAAGTAATTACTCCTTCTTTTTATTTATTTCTTTATTTATTTATCATTATTTATTATTTCATGTTTTGTTTTACTTTGAAAACGGAACGTTTCCCAGATTTTTATTGGGAATCATAGACTCTTTGCGTTTTATTAAACTTCCTCTAGTATTTTCTGCACAGTTAGGGTCAAATGAACAAAGATTGCGAAGTAGATTGTTGCTAATTTTTATTAATACTTTTTACAACATTTCCAGTGATAGAGATGGAGTCCGTGATGGATCTGTCATTGTTCGTGGTGGTCGTTACTTGATGCGTGTCGTTCGAGCTTCCATCCCAATCCAGGCAATGATCCTGCTGCTATTGGGAGCAGCAACGCTGATTCCTTACGGAGAACAGGACTTCCTGTGTAGTGCTCGTAACACGCTTCAAAGCAGTTTGGAGCCGATGCTCCACTATCCTGATGGACCACCACCAATTTGATCGTATCTCAAAAGAATTATGAAAAATAAAAAAGCAAGAAAGCTAGTACTTGATCACAAAAATGAGATGATAGCAGGAAAAAAGAAAACGACGACAACGACAAATTAAGACCAAAATGTAAACAAAAGATACAAAATCTAACTGTTCGTTCGTTCGTAGTACGCAAAGGAATCAATAATCGATCGTAAAAATATAATTCCGTTTTTTGTAGTCACTTATTGTCATATTCTATGAATTCCGCAGTAGTAGTGATAGCAAAGTATTCTTAATCATAGTTTGTGTGTACATTTCTTATGTGAAATTATCGTTTGATCATAATACGACTGAAACGTTACGAATATTTTATTGTGTCTCTTCCAATTTATAAGCATGTCTACTTCTACTTATATGTGTATTCTTATCGGTACGTAATAAAAACGATGATTATTTTAGTCTGCCCGAATTTTTCCTGTGACGAGGCCTTTGTTGAGACACGCCTGAATGATTAGTGTGTAAAATGTTTAGTGAAGAGAGTCGAGTCCTTGTCCACTGTCTAACATAATAAAATAAACTTTTTAGATTCTAACACGTTGGCACGCACAGCAGAAGAGGAGGATGAGCAGAAAAAGTGATATTTTTGATGATGTTTGAAATCATTAATGTTATAAAAGTAGCTCGTAGACATCCGCATGTTCTAGATATAGAACCTTTGTCATATTACATGAAAGTTGTACTGTTATTATTATTAATATTGATGGCCAGAAATAATCTTTTCTCTCTGGAAGGAAAACAATCCAATCAAAATGTTTTTATGACCAACAATAATTAGTTATCATAGATACTAGTAATACTTAAAGCTCTGTGGATTGGTTATTATTATCTATATATTCTGTGTAAAAAGGGATATTACGTACCTCAAGCAACGAATTTATCTATTTCGATAAAATGTTGAGTTTTTGTGCAAAACTATTGATTCAATCGATTGTGTGCTATTTCAAAACTTTAATCAGTCAATCACCATGGTAATCAATAGCTACTAAATTTTATTTGAGCAGTACTCAATAAAAATATATTATTGGTCGATGTATTGTCGATATCTTCACTATGATATTGGTTATTTAAATTTTACTAGGTTTTACGTTTCCAAATGAAAGCTAATCACAGCAACATGCATAATCTTATAAAATATAACTATAGTAATCACTCGTGGTACCTTATGTCTATTATTTTAATGGTCTTGAATTCATAATGTCTGTGTAAATTGAGCATCACCTCAATATAATGATTATATTTAGCACGTCTAATGATAATACATATAGTTTTAATGCAAACACTTATCATTGTAGTACCGGTGCTGCTGCGCGCGACATTGCAAAAATTTAATAAATACATTTATTTTGTTTGTTTGAAGCAAACCCTTGAAACCTTGGCGTAATATCTTTTATTTCTCTTTCATCTCGCGCGATTTTTTCCGCAGGCTTATGTCATTTTGCCTTGCTGCGTAAAAGAATGGGGATCTTTGTTGCTGATGACGATAATGATGACACTAAACCCTCTTGTGTCTTGTGTTTGTACGCAACAATGACCCCTGGAGCTAATCTTTGTGTAATCGGATATGTCTCCAACCGTGTCCCTGTCGTCTTTCTCTGTGCTGGGTTGTCGTACATCCCATGCGTATTTGTACCTTGTTACGACCTACGTCATGCATGTCAAGTAATCATGATCCTCAGCAAGAAACATAAAATAAGTAGTAATAAGCAGGACATACCCACACGCTTTTTTTTACTTTTTTCTAAAAAAAATATTTCTGGTTGTGAATAGTGGTAGTCGTAGGTTGTCCAAATCCCACCTTATCCCTCTGAACTTTTTGACACCTTTGACTCTTGTTACTGGGAGTAAGTTGAAAAATCCCGTAAAAGAAACGTGCCTTGGGTTCCTGAGCAAACTCATTCTTACCCTCGTTTAATATAGTCATTTTAGGCAAAGTAAGTAGATAAAATGGACACCGAATGTGTCATGCCGTAAATCACACATTCCTCGTGTATATTCTACTTTTACGAGACAATAAACCCCGTAATTTGAGTATTTTCTACACACACACACACAATCTCTCTTACGACAGTAAAAATGACTAATGCTTTCACATGCCCAAATCAACTGGACTGTTTGGCTGGGACTCAAGACCTCAAAAACAAAACGAGGCATCCCAAAAATATCTTGTTTTTCCTTGGGCTCTTTTTCCTTCTAATTATGAAAACACGTCTTCTATACGGCCAGCAGCTCTGCATTATCTACTTGGATAACTCGAAATAGGGAAAGGTCAGGTAGGGGACGGGTAAATGCATTCATTTTCCCTGCGTTCGGTTTCTAAATCATTTCGGCTGCATTAACAAAGCATACCAAAAAGCATACACAACAAAAATCTTCGTCATCGAAAACGCGGTTGCATGAAAGTAGTATGCACGTCCACGCACACTATGCTTCATCATTTTTCTCCTCTTTTTCTAATTACACCACCAGACACACGGATCACTAACAAGTTCAAACAGAAAAAAAACAATATGCTACGAGCAGCGTGAGCATACCTTACTCATCGTTTTGAAAACAAAGAAGATAATTTAGAGCCCTGTGCCTGCATTTGTTGATTCACGCTTGTCGACAACAACAACAACGTTCGCTTCCATTTACTGATTGTGAGTTTACCCTGCTCTGGAGAAGAGGTTCATAAATGTTGCATATGCCCCACCACCCCAACAACACTCGGGGAATTATCCATTTAATCCCCTGCAATATATA
The DNA here is from genome assembly GCA_027744055.1 of Callyntrura sp. NNG-2020. NCBI lineage: Eukaryota > Metazoa > Arthropoda > Collembola > Entomobryomorpha > Paronellidae > Callyntrura > Callyntrura sp. NNG-2020. The sequence continues at coordinate 6,674 of JAHZNE010006905.1, forward strand.
TTTACATTCTTCGCGTCCTTCATTCCTACTTCCCTGTTGTTCTCCACTCAATTTCACCCTCCTTCCTTTTTATTCTTCTCCAGTAAGTAATTACAGCCACATTATTTCTACACACCGAAAGAATACATATTTATAGAGCACCAAGAGGGATTCACTACGTGATTGGGCTGCAGTTACATTGATGACGACGACGAGGAGGACGAAAAAAGGTGGAATACAGGGAGAAGGGGAAAAAATTGATACAGATAAATGATATTACGTCCTCCTTTGGATGCCAGAGAGAAGATTGGTTGGTAGAGTAAATAGCAATTTCAAAATTACAGATTCCATTTCCACTTTTCCTTTTTGTACATGTGAAGTCCCATCTTTATTTTCTTTCCGAAGAGTTGAGCACCAGGTTTCACACCGTATCGCCATCGTCATCATCATCAAATACCATGAAGTAGAAACAACGCGGTGGCAGCGGCATCGTCACCGTTACATGTTTACCATGCATTACACTGCTATCATCGTCGTCATCATTACTGCATCAAGCCACCCCACGTAATTCCCACGAGGTTCCCCTGTATAAACTCAACTCTGCTCACATTTCTGTCCGATATTGCCTTTTCCAGTACTTTCCAGTCAGTTTATGTGTCTTTGTAACCATGTGTATTTTCCAGTGAGTTTCTCCTTTTTTAACCGACCCTACCCTGATCCTGGCTCGCATGTGCCGATAAAAACAAGGCACGGCCTTGTAATTTCAGTGATTCATGTCATGTCATGTACTACGCATAACGAATATAATGCTTCGTTGCTGTCGCTGCTGTTGGGAAAAGGAGTGAAAAGAACAACTCCAGCGAGTGCATTAGCACTTGGGCAAGTTCATACAAAAAAGCTTCTTCTGCCTATGCTCCGCGTTTCCTTTGGAGATACCAAAAGCAAAACACACACAAGCAGCAGCAACAACATTACAACAGCAGCACAGCAAACGGAAAAGCCGGAGTGAGAGGGTGAGTTAGCGATGACGAAGACGAGTTGGTGGTGTGGCGGTGGTGGTGGTGGAGAGGGTGGAAGTAAAGTGGAAGCTTATGGATAAATATAAATATAAATATATACATATATATATATATAACTCCCACATTGTCTTCCCTTATCTTCTCCATACATACTCAATTCACTTTAAAAAAGCCCATAACTCGTCGTTGTAACCCAAGACAGAAATGGTAACATGGTTTTATTCCTTCAGTCGCATACTCTGTTATTATCCCCCTTCCTTCCCTTTTGATTTGACTGTGTGTGTGTGTTTGTGCACGCTGTTGTTGCCGTTGTCTCCCATGCAGTTTCAAAGAAAAAGACGAGAGACGGTAACGAGGGGGAGAAGTTTTTCCGAAAAATAATATACTTGTAATGAAAGCATATTGCAGGCGTATTTGTACTATATACTATGTGCATTCTTATTCTTACCCAACACATGTACAAGCTACACGTAACAATAAGGCAGACAACATAGTTGAAAGGTGTATATATATACATATATAAATATAAATATCGCCGCCGGTTTTTCCATTTCCTTTTCGAGCTTCAGATATCTACCAACAGAGTGGTTTTAAAGGCAGTGTGTAACATGAACATGCAACTAACAACGAACACACACATATAATCAGGATGATGACGAAGACGACGAGGAGGTGTGATGCCGCAGTTAAACGGATACTCTCTCTCTCTCTCTCTATTTCTCCTTCTCTGTTGTATTTTACTGTTCAAGTAAAAGAAACACATTTGGAGGAATGGACGATAAAAGAATTCTCTCTATTCCCCTTTTTTCTGTCTCGCGTTTGCTATCATTTTTTTTTGAAAAGATGAGCTCAGCTCTACGTATTGGGGTCTTTCTAGTTATTTCAAGAGACAAACGTGATCTCGGCTGTTTTCTTGTATTACTTATCATTTGGTGGATGAAAGGTCGGAGTCGAACGTACCTCGATAATGATGATTTGATAATATTACTACTTCCACTACGAATACTACACTTAGGCTGGTTACGGACGAGGCGACGCGTCGTCATATATGAACGAAAAAGGTGTTTGTGTTCGACTGATGTACACAATAAGTTGTAGTTTTTATCAAGAGAGAAAAATTCTTATTCAAAGGATGATCTCCAATTCTTGACTGTGTATCAAGTCGCTGTGAAGGTATGTAGGTATGTACAAATACTGTGGGATGAAAAGGTTTCTGACAATAAGGCTGCAGGAGCAGTGCAGCTGCTGCTGCTGCTTAGGAATCCCTCAGGAAAGAAATAAAAAAACTAGCGTCGTGGACGACGACAATGCAAGAACATACACACATACACACATATATATTTTTTATTACTTTTTTTCTTGTCTATATACATTTTATTTTATCTGTGTGATGCTCTCAATGCATACATTGCAACAATAACAGACATCACATACTTTCGTAACAATATCTGATATCCCATCTCCGCTCATCTTTTGAACAAGCGCGTTTTTTATTGGGATACCATATTATACCTTTCGTCTTTTTCCTTTCTCTACGCAAAAGTTACAGACATATTATATGTTATGGGAAGAGCATATGCCTTCTCTCTGACATCGGTGTGTGTGTGTGTATGTGTGTGTACATAAACTAAATGGACATTCTCAGAGTGTTTATTTGTAGCTGCATGTTGTGTACATGCACTTGTAAACGCGCTTGTTTATATAAAACTACACGAATTCAAGCGAGGTCTAAATTCAAAACGTTTCTGGTTTCTTGGGCAGCCATAAGATTTCAATCGTTTCAAGTTAATATGTATGCATCCAGTGTGGATTGATGGAAACACTAAATTTGTGAAAAAATGTTACAAGCATCCATCCGCAGTAATGGACGCCGTAAAATAAATTTTAATTAATACCTTCGTGCACATTTGTTCATAGATATTATAAATGTCTAATAATGTTAATATGTTTATCATAAAGAAAATAATTTTGACTCAAAATTTTGAGCAAACCACCTGCATCTGAAGAGGAAGTAAAAAAATGGTGGGAAATTACTTGTTACTGTTAGTAATTTCTACAATTACAAAATTATAATAGAAAAACGGTAATACGTGACATTTAATTATTGTGATTGCATCTATGTCATACTTTTTTATTGGTTTTTATATTTGATGAATTTTGCGTCAATGATGTTTATGTAAAATACAATTCACTTTTCTTCCTTTCTTTCAACCCCTCCCGTATACAGAATCCACCCTATCAACACCCCTCACATTCTCCAACTTCTTTCCCATTTTATTCACTTGTTCCTTTTTGTTTGTACCCAACCTTATTCCCTTTTTCAAACTACAAAATAGCCAAAAGTAAAGAAAAGCCAGAAAAGAAGAGAAAAACTACGTTGCGTTCTGTATGTGTGTGCGACTGCTGCATATCTACATTGATGTTCAATTTCGTCCTGAATACTTTTCTTGATGGCAGTTAATGCAACAACCAGAGCAGTCATCTCCCTACTTCCCTCTCCACTGCTGTCTCATGCTCAACTTTTTTTTGCTCTTTTTTGCTTATTAACTTGGCACACCAACCAACAATCCCACAGCAAAACATGCCTTTTACCTACTCCTGCCTGGTGGTACGCCGTGCTAGCTTGCTCGCTCTCTACGTACATCCCTATCAAATAGCTTTAGCGTGTCAGTCCAAACTTCAAAAGTGTGAGTGAAAAACATCAGCATTGGCACAGTCTAACAACAGCAAGTGTGGAAAAAACTTTTTTGTTTTGTTTTGTCATTATTCCTCCTTCTCATGCTTTATACCATCATCGGTTTTAAATAGATAATATATTGAAAGAAAATCATCATCATCATCATCATCCTCATCAGGATTCGCTCATACAACAAAAAACCGAAGAAGACGTGCATACAAATAGCATACATTTGTATACATGTACGTCGACTTCACTCACTCACTCACTCACTGTATATGTGCATAATATTACATCACATTTTACAAACGCTTAGATTTGTAGTAGGCCGCCCTCCACTACTCTCCGTCGTATACGCTTTACACTTTTTTCCTCATCTCCCTTCATTTTCAGTCATCATCATCATCATCATCATCCCCATTTCTTTTCTCAGTTGTAGTAGTCGTAGTAGTTGCAAGCAGCAGGCAAGTTTTTAGTGCCCGAGCAAAGATCGTCTTTGCCTCAGTCTGAATAAGATAGTATTGGCGAGAAGAAGTAAAAAGGGAGAGCGCAGCAGTCTGGTTGCTTGTTTGATTGGGCTTATACGCGTTTTATTGTCTGTTCGCAAGTTGAATAGCACCTCATCACCACCATCCACTACAGCAGCAGCAACATCAAAAACATACCTAGTGTTGTTGTTGTAGCCTCCTCACTCCACTACTCACTCACGGTTCAATACAATTTTTTTTCTCTTCTCCATTTGATGATCCAGCCGAAGCCAGTCTGAGAGTTGGAGGACCAGAATATCTAAAATTTTTTGTTGCCGTTTCAAAAAAGTTGTGGTGGTAGTGGTAGTTGTTGTAGTATTGTAGTTACACCAGGACATTTGCATTCGGATCGCATGATCGTCATCATCATCATCATCATCATCCCAGTCGAGACATATCATCATTGTTACTTCTCTCCGATTCTAGAAGCCTTGTATGCTGGCAACCGTCAGCACAAAGGACAGGGTAGTAGCATTTTTTGCACTTTGTCTAGCACAGTAGGAAAAAGCACAGCAACTCTAATAAAATCAACAGCGAAGGAGTACCAGTTGCAGATATATTCCTTCTCCATCATCCTGTCCTCTGAGTCCTGTGCTGTGTGATCGCAATCGTCGTCGTCGTCGTCTTCGTCATCCTCGAGCATTGTATTTTACAATGTTATTGTTAAGACATTGTTAAGTGTTTTCTCACTCCTTTCCTTTTTGTTCTTCGTTTCTGGTATGCATACCAGAAGACGAGGATGACGGCGCTTGGGTACGTACGTACGTAGGAGTATATGAGATTTGTGTAGCAGCAGCAGTCTCATCATCATCACCATTATCGCTATTATGATCAGACTGAAAAGTGTGTGTAGTATTTTATAATACGATAATCGTACTCTGTAGCAGCAGCAGCAGCAGCAGCAGCTGTGTGTGTGTTTCTTGAGAGTGTCGATACAAGCAGAGCAAAACCGTAAACCAGTGAAGGAGAAACCTGAAACTCAACTTTCTGTCTGAAAAAATAATAATAATAATAATACATTTTTATGACAATATTATAAACTATTCCGTTTCTCATCTCGTAAGTGAGTACGGACGATCGACACATAGACTGAGGACAATCTAACGAGCTGTGTGTAATCCTCTACCTTAAAGAACTCTTCGTGTCGGCTGCTTCTGAACGATATATTTCTTACACGTCCCGTATAATAATACGTACACAAATAAGTGCCTATCTGATTTCGGCTGCTGTTGTTGGTGTACTTTATGTACTTGTTTTACAGTTGACTTTGGCGTGATTATCATAATGCAAAGCAGTAGATACACTTTTGCAAAGTATACAACTTAATAAAGTAAAGACAAGGAGGGTGAATGAGAGAGGAGCAAAAAAAGGAATGAAATGAAAAGAAAAAGAAGGGCAGGAGCGGATAATAAAGGAGGATGATAATAATGCTGCTGAAAAATAAAGGTGAATCAGCAGCAGCAGCAGCAGCAGCAGCAACAGTCTAGCAGCAGCCCAGTAGTAGTGATGAAAACAAGACCTGGAGCGATTTTCACAGTTTGCATTTTGTAGCAGAAGAAGCAGCATCCGCATCACACAGGGGGAGAGACAGTGAAAAAAAGGAGATGTGAGCTGTGTAGTTGAATTTTCATCATTTGCATTTCTCTTCTTCATATTTTCAGACAGTTTGTGCGAATGTTGAAATGCGACGTACCTTTTTGGCAGTAATCTTGATCTTATAAAGATGATTAGACGGTGGTGGTGATCAAATCACTATAAAAGTTTGGCATGACATGTCTGTGTGCGTGTGTGTGTGTTTGTGAATTATTGAAGGGGTGAGGATTATAGTTTAGTGGAATTTTTACTCAAATATCAAACCAGACAGAGTGGCGAAGTTATATCGAGAAAGGCTGTAGGGTGCAGGTACCTTGAATTTGGTGACTGAAGCAGAGGAGGATGCATAATGCAGTAAGAATTTGGGAGTAGTCGGTGAATATGTAATTTTGACTAGTTATATTTTGTAGGGATGACTTGAAACGTGTTTTCAATAACACCGTAACCATGTCAATTTCTGAATGAACAAGTGACTTAAATCGCATATCATCATCATCGTCCTCACAGGGTGTACCTCTTGATGAATGCCATCTACACGGTTCGATTTTCAAAATCATAAAAATCCTAAAGCGTCGTTAATTTACACGTGGAAAAAAGTACTATTTTTGTGCAGCACACAACCCGTTATCTCAAACTGGTCGTAAAAACCGTGTTAATCTGTGTAAACTTGCCAGCGGAACAAGAACATATATTTTACTGTCATTCATTTTATCACTTTTTACCACGCTGTTTGTGAGGCAACCAGGCCCGTACTGGAGCATTGCTACCCCAACCACTCTCTCTCTCTGGACAGCTCCTGCTCCTCCTGTTTTTTCTTCTGGTTTCTCCGGATTAAAACATGACTAACCCACCAGCCAGCAAAAACAAAAGAGCAAGAAAAAGCCAAGAAGCTTTTTACGAGAAGAACATTCACGCTTCTTGCGTCTTCCACGAAAATAAAAATAATTATTTGACCAAAAAAACTGTGAATGAATGAAGGAGTGAAAGAGAACGGGTGTGCATAGAGTGCCTACACGCCAGATATAAACCTGCCTATAATAATATGAGGTGTCTGCCAGCCATAATGATAATAAAAATACTACTTTTGACGTAAGCCCGAAAAGAGAGATAGACAGGCATGAACAATACTTGAAATTCTAATGAGTTTTCTGGTTGCAGAATAGCAACTGCAATCATCATCTCGTCAGTAGTCGTAGGATTACTACTACTACTACATGTTGTCGTAATTTCACTTGTTCCACGGCACGGCTTGTTTATACAAATGATGTGAATGAGGATAATAATGATTAGTGCTCAACAAGCCGGCAAAGTGTTCTCAGGATCGTCAGAGCGCCACAGAGTATCTTTTCTTGAATGAGAGAAAAGAAGGAGCAGTAATACAACAACAAAACAACAACAACAACAACAACATCAGCCCAGAGATAATAATGCACGGTAGTTCCGGTGTAACATCTCGTCCTCCTCAACAACAGTAATGTATCACCGGTTTATTTATGCTCCCCCTGTGGTATAACAATAACAAGTAGTAAAACTGTAGTGATGCTCATCGTTTTACGAACATTATAAGCTGAAACACGACATTATACTTCACATTATCATCAGACGTCGTGAGGTTCTCGTTGTGACAGGAGATAAGTCGCTCATTAATAAATAAAGTATTTTAAATCCGCAAAAGGATTGTCTACACCTCTCAGCTTTGTCATTGTCACGGTAAGCAGCGCAGCTGAAAAAAAGTAGCATGCATCATTGCATTGTTACGTTACGACATTATTCCACGATAATTTAAGATTTTGACTTTTTGAACCGAGAAAAAAAGGATTTGCCTGCTTAAACTTGGCTACTTGTTCTGGGCAAAGAGGCTTGATTTAAGGGGGTTGTTTGTCTCTCTGTGGCTGTGTCAGGGACCTTTTTATCCGTAAAAAAAGACGCCGGTGGTGCCAGCTCAGAGAATACTAATTACCGTCATCATAAGTGATGATAAGGAAGAGCCTGCTTGGCAAAGACATTTTGAGAGAGAGAGAAATTAGCATGTAAATTATTGCAACTGCTATAAAAACTGAGAAATGGTGTGAGCAATAAAAATTGCATGTTTACACTTTTATTACAGACAACTTAAGTGTGCGAGTGCATATATATATGAGTGTGTATGTGTGAGGTCTCGGAAACTTTAAGCGGGGAATGATGACAGCCCTTCTGAAACATGATTAAACGATAGCAGACAGAGTTGTGACAGTTTACAGGAGTAAATCTTTCGTCTCGTTTAACACTTTTAATCCTTTGGCGGAAAATTAATTGCCTTAGTGTAAAGAGAATCTCAAGAGTGGCTAGTTTGGAACGAGAACAATTTCTTCAACAACTGGAAACACGCCGACACTGGTAAGTAAAATAATTTACATGGAAACTCGTGTAATAACACATGCACTCCAGAAAATTAAACTTTGATCATCAATTCCCATCCCAACTTCATTCTCAGCGCATTGACTCACTCAAGTCACTCACCTTACGGAAGAAAGCACGGTTTCATAACTGTAAGAGTACGTTAATTGTATGCACACATATTATGTTGCATTTTAAAGAGAGAGACATCCTGAATGGTAATGTGCAGTGCACTTCTCTTACACACATTTTATGATAATCACACAACAACAAATTTGTCAATCTTTTATCGAAACATTAAGGAGAGCCACAAACT